>CAKKOB020001673.1:0-16403 GCA_918844115.2 Phlebotomus perniciosus
AAAAGTCAATGGCTTACTTTAGCCGCCGCATGAGCATATAGAGTGATTCCCGTGAGAGTCATAAATCTAGCAATTAGGACAACAACATGTAGTCTCGTTGGAGGATGTGACGAATATTAACTCGTGTATCCCTCACCCAAAATCATGTCGCAATAGCAAATGAGACAAGCCTTTTCCCCAAGCCATCATCGTCTTCAGGAGGGCGAAGAGCCTCATAACTCGGCCACTTTGTGAAACACAGTACCCTAGAAAAGACCGGATTCGGTTACAAATTTGCTACCTTTTAAAGGCTTCCAGGAACGGAATGTTAAATTCATAATTTAAATTAACCCTTAATTTTGAGAAATTTCTAGTGAGCTTTCTGGAAGTGGAGGTTATAAATTAGGATATTAAGATGCATCCGGAGCTATCAGATTATTGTAGAATAACATAGGTTAAAATCTCTTCAAAGTTTATGAAAATCTTAGATATTATGGAAGCGCTGGTACATCTTTTTGACTCTAATATCTTCCCCTTGCAATAAATTGATAAAAGCCTAGGAGTTTTAGGTAGATGGGGAGATATTAAGGACAAAAGTGGTATACATTTGAATGAAAGTGCGCGAGAGCTTTTGGAAGTGGAACAGAAATGCTAAGTCAAGTAATTGTGAAATCTTCCAATTGAAACAATCTTTTTTTCGAAGAGCTTTTGAAATCTATATCAGAAGCTTTAAAGGAAATTCCTAAGCTTTGAAAAATGTCAGCTTGATTACCTGAAACTTTTCTAAAAGTGCTGTAAAAAAGCTCTGCGGAAATTTACGAACTAACTGGAAATTTTATAAAGCTTTGGGATAGGTTTTTAATGCTTTTGAAAATTCTGAAAAGCTTTTGCATATTCATTTTAAGCTTTCATAGAAAGCTTTAGAAACCTTTCTCAAAAAGCTTTTTAAAAGTTTTCTGAAAAGTTTTTGAGCTCTAGAAACCATAGAAAGCTTTAGAAAAGCTACTGGAAAGCTTCCTAGAGTACTTTCTAAATACATAGAAAACTCTAGAAAGCTCCCTTAGAAAGCTGTAGAATGCTTTTTTTGAGCTTTAATATAAAGCATTCTAGTAATTTTTTGAAAGCTCTATAGTAAGCTGTCATTGAAAGCTTTGTTTAGAAGGCTTTAGATAGAAAATAAAATTGATATGAAAGCATCCGAATTGGAGCTTCGAAGAGCTTTTCTACAAAAAGTGGAAGTGTTGGAAGTAGTGTACGTCTTTTTGACCCTAATATCTCCCCCATAGGCATAATTACGAGTTTTTTAACTCGTCAAACCTTTGAAATTATTTGATGTGAAGGTCCATAAGACAAGTTTGTTTTCACTTCAAAAATTACTTTATTTAAATAGTGGAATCTGTATTAAACTACCATCATTTGACCGGAAATACAATTTATCCTATCCAAATTGGCTTTTGCAACCAAGATTTGCTCAAAGAGCCAATATCTCTGGTGAAAGAAGAGTCAAAGGAATGACCAAGCAGAAGGTTTGCCGTATTTCACAGCAAGAATAGACAATTATGGAGGTACTTGTCAACACTCGAGAATCCTTAGGTGAAACGTGACCAGGGTTTCTCAAGCACCCCCTTAGTTGAGGCGAGAAATTAAATAATCCTCCAAATGGCAACATGGAATTTATTGTCTTGTACCTCACCTAAAGTGCCTAAATAAAATATGACCTCTTTGCTACACGTGAAACAAGGGTTGAACGCCATTTAGCATACGAGAAAACGGGGTAAAAATATCTTTTACCGCCCCTTAAAGAAGGAACTGCCACTTTAAGAAGCTTATGCATCTTGGGGGAGTGAAAATTAAAGCTCTCGCACAATTCATTTGGATGGGTGGTATATTCTTCGTCATTTTCTGGATTGCATGTTATCTCGAAAATGTAGCGACTTTCAACATAGATTGTGGCACTCTCAACAACCATTAGCACTGTGCAGTCTCTCTGAAAGAAGCCCGGGTGTTGGGGAAATCGTTTTGCTCTGTTCCAACAGACATCCCCAAACACCCCCAAATACCTCGGCTCCACCGCTGCGAACGCTGCGAATGTGGCGAAAGGATGTAGAAAACAACGCAACGTTTTATTTTATTAAGTAGAAAATACTGGGTGGAAGTAGTTGATGGCGTGAGATGAGGTGGAATCGACGGGGTGGCAGCCAAGATAATTCCTTTTCAACATCAACCACTCTAATGCTCTCTTGTTGCTGCTGTCGTGGAAAAACCACGGAATTATGGTGGATAGATTGAAAAGTGCTCTTCGTGTCTGAGAGACGCGGAAGAAGAAGTAATATATCTCAAGGAGATGAGAAAAGAATGATGAGAATGTGTCTATGATTAAAATAGACGAGAAACTCATTATTTTATGAAGTGCATTTCTTGCAGAAGGGAATTGAGAGCTATTGTGATTGGAATATATCGATTGTTAAGGGCTCGGAAGAAAGTTCCTCTCAGAGATTAGAAGATATTAGTCACGTTTTATTTAATATTTTTATGTCTTCTTATCTTTCCAGAGGGAAGTAAGTGTCCAACACCTGGGTGCAATGGACAGGGTCATGTTACAGGCCTCTATTCGCATCACAGAAGGTAAGTCGACAGAGATTTTCAACCCCTCCTGGATAAACACTCTAAAATAATTCTTCCCGTATTAGCCTGTCTGGATGCCCCAGAAAGGATAAAGTTACTCCAGAAAGTGAGTATATTTAACACCTAATCATCATATCAAAATTCACAAAATCACTTCCATAAATTAAATCTGTAGTTCTTCATATGCTTTTACCTTTTATTTTCATCCAAAAGATAGGTCAAAATTTGCATGTTTTACTCTTTGGTTTACTTCTTATTACTTAAAGTTGTTATACTAATTAGCGGGGTAGAGAGCTTTAAAAATTTTACACACATCACGACTATAAATACCTTTATTTTCATCTGCAATTTGATTCCTTATTTCACCTTTTGTTTCTCTCATTCAGAATATTTTTTGAGATGGAAACTTAAGGGTATGCATATCTCTGTTTTCTGATGAAGTTTCACCAATTACCAAGTTCTGAAGAAGCTACAAAGATATTTTCAAAGAGTTAAGCCAACATATTGAGTATATTCTCTATCATTATTCTGAGCTCACCTTCCACTGAATGAGAAGTCTAATAATTGCCTCGTAAAAGCTGTTTCATTTTATTTTCAACTCTCACCCCGCTAAGTGTTTCTTTTTTCTGTTTTTTTTGTTCTCCCAGTCTCTCGAAACATTGAAGAAATTTGTTAATAAAAATTTCTATGCAGTTGGGGTCAGAGAAGTTTTTACTTTTTTTTCTTTATTTTATATACTTTTTTTATTTCCTGTCAACTTTACAATCCTCCTGATTTGTTGTTGTTTCCTTACCTATTTTTTAGAAGAATATACTCAATATTTAATGAATTTTCTCATTTCCATTCAAAATTCGTCACGTAATCCGTTGCAAAAAAAACCGTTGAAATTCAAAAATGAAATTTGAATGACAAAGTATTGGCGATGCATGAAACAATTCTAAAATGTCCAACACCCGGCTGTAATGGTAGAGGGCATGTAAGCTCGAATCGGAATAGTCATAGAAGTCTCTCCGGTTGTCCAACGGCGGCAGCTAATAAGGCAGCTGCTCGAGAGCAAAAGTACCAAAATGGTTTCACTTATCGCCAAAAGTCAGCACTTGCGGCAGGTTTGTTATACTTTTATCTTTCATCAACTACTAAATCATTGATGTCGTACGAACCTAATAACCTTTCAATGTTGATGTATATTTCACTTATTTTATTTTGCTATAAAATCCTCATATTGAGATTTTACTGGGAAGAAATCTTGCAAAGGAATTCTTATTTTAATTTCAATATATAATACTTCCATCTCAAAAAATGTGCTGTTTGAGTTGTTGCGTGTGGTTGATGTTGTTGTCGTCCTTGCAGTATAAGACAACCTATCCCTGATTACTTTTCAGTGATGAATTGTCATCAGATGACGGATTATCGACCACTGTTAGCATCAGCAGAAATTGATTCGAAAAATCCATACAACATCAGCTTCGCATCAAATCCACCACTTGTGAATCGCGTCACAACAGCGGATACGTACTTTACACAACAACCAAATCAATCAACGCAGAACTCTTCATTTGAGCATAAGCCATCAATTGAGCAACAAAATCATATAGTTGATCAGGGAAAGGTAACGAAATCATCCCAAAAGCTTCCCGAAGCTAAAACTACAACCGTCTCCAGTAATAGTGTAAATAACAACAACAACAGCGCAAAGTGTAACAACAACAACACGAACGCTATCAACAAGTCAATTGTAAAATCGGAAATTCTGCCATCAATAAAGTCCGAGCAGTCTGTAACGTGCAAGAGTCCACAACCACAGACGAACCACAACTCACATTCGCAACCGTCGTTGCAACAACCAAAGCCCTACGAATCTTATATGAACCACGACTCAAGCTCGAGCTCAATGGCTTCTGGGGATAGTGGGAGTCTAAATAAATGTCCACCCATTTCGAATCAACCCCTGAGTGGACTACAACATGCCCAAAATATGAATGGGTATTTGGACATGCATCAACATACGCAACTGCAGAACGCTCAGAATCTACCGCAGAGACCATTTGATATGATGTCCGTGCCACCGCCTATGTCCATAGACGATCCTTACCTTCGGGAGCAACAGATCAGATACTCTCAAATGAATGACTTGAGTGGCTTGGCTAGACCTGCAGTTTCCTATAGCGATCTAGGGGGAAACCGGACTGTCCCTACTGGATATGAGTTGTCTGTCAACTCAAGCAGTCATCGGCCCTATGATCCAGGTGTAGGCCCTATCACTACCGCTTTTGAACGGTATGATCCAAATTGTCCGCCGCAGCGCACCAACATGTACCCCTACATCCAGCCAAGCATGGAGGACATCAACCAACAACAAAAGTATCTGCAGGAGCAACACATGGCGCACGCCATGATGAAACAAGACGTTGACGAGAACTCAGCTCCCATCTACCCACGACCTATGTACCACTACGACCCCTCCACGGGTGCCCTTCCGCCGGGATTCAGTGCGATCAACCTGTCCGTGAAAATAGGCGCTTCCCATCCGCTTCCACACAAAGGCGGGGGATCACCGTCACCAAATGGACCTGTTATCGACCTCTCCACGTCCAGTGTCACCTCATCAAGTCCGCACGGGTTCAACTCACCCCACTATGGGGGGCAGCGCATGCAAACGGGCAGCCCCCAGCCCGGCGCTAGTCCACACCACCTGGCGAGTCCCCAAGTGCCAAGTCCTCAAGGGCAAACACTTGACTTGAGTGTCAACAGATTGCCTCACAGGTACGTGCACAATTCACTCCCGGGCACAATCATTCCACAGTGGCATTAATCTCGAGTGCACTTGAAGGATTTTCTTGTCTCTGCAAACCATCCATGAATCCCATTCCCACCACAATATGCTAAACACACTGTCTTGAGATACTGCTTTGGCCATTGTAGTGAATGAAAATGTGGTGAAGACGAGAGGTAGGAGTCAAAGAGTTGAGATATGAGGAGGGGAGACGGTTTTCATTAACAAATCTCACATATCATATGAATTTATTATTTGCAAAATTTATACAATTGGCAAAGCAAAGATTGAAGTGAATAGTTACATTTTTATTGTTAGAAATGTTCCAATATTGCCTAAAAATTGGCAAATCGGACACAAATTCCCTAGATTTAGGCAAATTCATGGGGGATAGGCGGGTAATTAACGTACTAAAATGATATCCCTGATTATTTGATTCAAAGAATTACAAAATTTACAACTTTTTTATTGTTAAATCATAATTTTTTAAGGGATTTCATTAAAAAAAATTTCTGCGATATATTCACCAAGTTTAATAAGCTTAACATCTAAAATAATCCACCTTTGTTTCAAAACCAAAGAGATTTCTCTATTTTTTAATTTTCATACCGCAATAAATTTAACACATTTAATCCTATTCCATAAAAAAATCTAAATCCTTTTCTGTATATAAAATAATTTTTGTTCTCAGTGCTTATAAAAGTCACACTTTTTCCGCCACAAAGCCCTTTTACAGAAAAAAAAATCATTCTGCACAATTACGGATAGTGGTTAGGATGAACTCTTTTTTATCCATCTGCAATTCCAACCTTTATAGTGCATCGAAATGCCTCTGTGGGTGTTTTTCTGTGGTGAGGATAAGCGGAGAAACATTTTGAAATAAAGTGCATTTGTTTGCAGTGGCGACACGAGTCCCCAGTACTCTGCCCATCCGGACGGGATGGGTCATCCCCAGAGCTTCGGTGGCACCCCACGCTCACCCCAGACGGAGCCGGTGGACTTCAGTGGTCCACCGAGACCCGTGGGCTTCGGTCTAGTGTACAGTCGAGAGTCCACGCCAGACAGTGCCTCCCACTACATGGAGAGCTACCGGGATCCAAGTGGTGAGTAAATTTAATCATTTTTCATAATTAAAATCCCATGTCGCACAGAGTGGAACAAGATGGAATTTTTCCTCTCCCCTGACAGTCCAGAACTTGAAAGGATTTCCGCTGAAGGGGATTCCCCAGTGGTTTTCCAACCCCTCTCGCTCTTTCCCTCTCAGTGGCATTTTTCTAGCCACAAAGGAGCCCATCAACATCACCATCCTTCAGCGCGATATGCCCATTGAAAATGAGAAAACAATGACACGGAAAACTCGCCGATAGAGAGGTGGCTTCTCTCCCCTTTCGCCATCCCGACCATCCCCATGCCAAATACCGAAAGGGATATTGTCCAGCTTGGCGTCGTCGTGAAAGGTCCTTTTGTTATTTGGCTACGCGGAAGCCAAAACAAATGCTACATTTTTCTGCTTTCTGCAAAAATTTCAATTTTCTCCCCCACCCTCCCCTTTCAGTTGTAAAGTATGCCAAAGACCGCTTATTTGCGCTTAACATCAAAGTTTGGTGAAGTAGGGATGAGATATTTTTGACAAAGAACACAAAGTGAAAATTGGACATGAACCAGTAATAGTGATTGTTTATTGAGTGGAAAAAATTAAAATTGAAATAGAAAAATTATTATTCAATTTATAGCTAAAACGTTAAATATTTAGTGAATCGGATTTCGCCACGAAATATACAAATTTGCATCAAATTCGACATGAATTTTGAGAATCGTTTCCGATTACGCCTTAAGTTAGACAAATTAGACCCGCTTTCGCCACAATTTTGACAAATTATCATAGCTTTGCCACGAAATAGGCAAAATGCAATAACTTCTACATAAATTTGGTAAATCGTTCTTTAAATCGCCTTAAATTTGGACAATGAATTCCGATTTCGTAAAAAAAACAGGCAAATTATCACCGATTTTGCCATGAAATAGACAATTTAGCATTAAATTCGACATGAATTTTACGAATCGTTTCCGATTACGCCATAAATTAGAAAAATTAGACCTTGATTTCGCCATAATCTTGGCAAATTTGACAAATCGGACAAATCGGTGCCAATTTCGTTACGAAATAGGCAAATTATCATAGATTTTGCCACGAAATAGGCAAAATGCAATAAATTCTACATAAGTTCGGTAAATCGTTCCTGATTACGCCTTAAATTTGGCCAATGAGTTCCGATTTCGTAAAAAAACAGGCAAATTATCACCGAGTTTACGGATTTTGACATGAAATAGGCAAATTAACATCCCCTCCTTGAATTTTCCAAAACGATCCCAATTTCGCCTAGATGTAGACAATTCGCAACAGATTTGAACTATCGATCTTTCAACTCTCCTTCAAAGGAAGAACATAATTATCAAGTGATCCTTTCATCTTTAATATCCTATAGGCTACAGTCCTCATCCTAGCGGCTACGGCATGGTGGTCCAGCCAGAATATCCACCCACAGGTTATCCCAGCTACGCTCCCAGCGCCTATCAGTGCAGCGGTCCCTATGGCAGCGCCGTGGGTCCTGCCGGATATCCGACGCCCGTTTCCGCCGGCTACTCACCGAGTACAACATCTTGCTACGCAATGCCACCGCCTCAGCACATTCCGCAGCACGATAAGCCGCTAACGAAAGACAGGTGAGTGTTGAGAATTTCGACTCTCAAGTGGCATTAGTACGCCCGTTCGTCTTCCCAATGGCCCGACATTAGTCCGGGGGACCACCATCAATTCTTCATTACAGTCGACGAGGCTGATGTGCTGTCATAATCCAATTACACCCCGACCAAGAGGGAGCTTCCTTATGCTTAGAACAATTTAGCTACCCATACGATGAATGTCCCAATTCACCTTACCTTTCCATTTTATCGTCGTCTCTTAAGGTTTTCCGTTCCGGGGTGCACTTTATCATCCACTCCGATATGATAGCATTAAATTTTCATCCTGTGTACCAACCATAACGCAATAGTGGTGTGTTCAGCAATTTGTCAGTTTGAAGGCAAAATAAATTTGCTGTGGTTATCCACGTGACAGTGTTTTAGTCATATCTTCCTCTTTCCCTTAAGCCGGGAACTCTAAGCTGGAAACCCACCCCTTTTCCGGTGCAAAAACTAATTTTATATCACATATATAGAGAATTTTTGCTACATAACATTTGTCATTAAGCATTCCTGCCATGTCCCAAAAACACGGTATAATTAATTTCACTATTGCCATTCTTTATTAGATTGAATATCATTCGGAGCCACTTGGGAAAAACTCTCAATGGGGAAAATGCTAGAGGAGACGCAGATTGAATTTACGCAATCACAGATAAAGTTTTTCTTTGATGTTGATATTGCATTTTGTGATAATTAAATCATTTCATTAGAATGAAAATTTCGAGAAAAAATTAATTTGCCTACATGTTTTGCAAAGGATTGCAGACCAGAAATTTACTATGGGTTTTATAAAAAAAATAAAGAAAATATAAATTGAGATCCAGTGAGAAGAGTTGAAGAGAATAAACTTTCCAAGTGAAAGTGGGATACTCGAAAATTCTCAACTCACAAGCGATTTTCCATATAATCCTCGCTATTTTAATAAAGCAACGCAGCTTTTCCCATTTACCCACGAGTTCTGAATTAATTCCAGTGACTTGATGCTCTCAATTAAGTACAATAATGTTCCAATAAATATTATTGTTTTCCCTTGGCTTCGGGGGAAAAAAACTTCCTCTCCACTTGAGTGTCTCAGCCTTTGGGGGTTGGGGTGAGACAAGAGGAAATCAGAAAAATTTATCGTCCGTCCAATTACCAGCTCTAACAAGTAAATTAAATAAATTTTCCGCTTGATTTTGCCTTGTTGAGGCACTCATCGATATTGTTGATAGGGAAAATCGATCCGGGCTATTCATGACTTTCCCGCATTCTTTCCAGTCTCACTGGATGTCCACGACCCGATCGAACGCAAATCCAATCCCACTCGCAGGAACTCAAGTGTCCAACGCCCGGATGCGATGGTTCTGGCCATGTCACTGGCAATTACTCATCTCACCGAAGTTTGTCCGGATGTCCCAGGGCCAACAAGCCAAAAAGCAAACCAAGAGATGGACAAGATTCGGAACCACTCAGGTCAGTATTTAAATTTACATTACAAACCCATGCATTATGGAGGCGAGTGAATTAGTATTGATTAAATATTCACAAGAGGGATTGTTGTCCCAGCCAGGGTGGGTGTGGGGGGTCAGAGGTCCTCGTCGCCGAGATGAATTTTCATGTCATCTTCGGGTGACATTTAGACAAATTCAAGGGGTGTTTATTTCTCAGGGGTTTCCCACAAAACAAATTGAAATATTCTTCATTTTTTTTCAAAATCCTTTTCGTTGACATTTTTTTTAAAACTGATAAATAAAAAATGAATTTGGTCAGAAAGAAATGCCAAAAAATCAGTTCCTGAAACAATCAGTTTTAAACTCAATGTTACTTAAATCACATAAATACTAAAATAATAGTGATGAAAAATATGAAAATTTAATGCATTTTTTTAGATTTTTATTCTACTAATCAAAAATTTACATTTTTACTGATTATTTTATATTTTTTGCTGATTTTTGATAACAAACACCCGATTTTCTTTAATCTTTCAACTGGCTAGACCTAATTTTTAACTGCGATCCTGCCGAAATCATCTTTTTCAAATTTTTTGTCTATTGAGCCTTTGAAAAAAATTCTACAGATTCTTTGTAAGCACCCTTCGGATGTTATGGTGCTGTCAGACGTCAACAGTTTAGTCAAACAATTTCTTACTGTCGAAAAGCAATTTAATGGCATTTTCCAGTGGAAAATCATCAAATTTCCACTCATATCTTGTTTGTTTTTCATTACAGAAGAATCTGTAGAAGGAATTTTCCGGAAAAACTAAATATTAATGCAGAAAATGCCGTTCAAAAGAAGTTTAAGTACTTTAAATAAGTGATTATTCGCATGACTCGGTTGAACGGCATTTTCTGCACTAATATTGAGTTTTTCCGGAAAATTGTTTTTACAGATTCTTTAATAATACAGAACAGACAGGATTTGAGTTGAAATTTGATGATTTTCCATTAGAAAATGCCATTAAATAACTTTTAACCGTAAGAAATTGTTGACTGAACTGTTGTCGTCTGATAGCGCCATTACTTTTAAAAAGACTTATCAATTTTAAACAATCACCATTAGATAATTTTCTGTTATTTCTTTTACCTATTTAAAATTTATTAAAAATTCCAAATTTAATGTCTGATGATCCTAAATCCCACGAAATAATTACCCCTTTGTGCAATGTGCTTGAGAAATAATAAAATTTTTCCACTTGGCCAGAAATATAATTCTCAACCCTCATCATTGTCCTCTCGGCACGTTCTAATGTGGAAAAAGTCACATGGAAATAATTAATTCATTTTTCACACAGATGTCCGATTCCGGGTTGCGACGGTTCCGGCCACTCCACGGGAAAATTTTTATCGCACAGAAGGTAAAATCTCTCACCCGTATTATCACGTATTTAGCTGCCCATTTAGTCCTTTTGCCAGGGCAACAAAAAAGACCCGGCGTGCATGTTGAGTGGACTTTGGGTGACAATGAGTGACTTTTGGGCGAATGTGGGTGAATTTTCCAGCGTTCCCCCCTCGCCAGGGCTATCATTTTGGATGATTTCTTTTACTGGAGAGCGCCAAAAAGAGGGGTTGTATGAATGCGCTGTGCTTCTGTTTTCTCACATAATCCCATCTCATTTCGTCGGTATTATACTTTTCATTTGATAATTAAATTCAATATCAAGGGTCATTTCGTATGGAAATGACTTTTTTAACACTCCCGGGTCCGATTAAAACATGGTGAAAGAATCTTTATGGATTTTGCAATGATGTAAAAAAAAGTTTCAGTAGTTTTTTAAGCAATGCTATCCCAAATTAAATTCAAGTCAAGGATTTTAATCTCCAAAAGCTTAATCACAAAATCATACTTAAGTGTTTAGATTAAATGGCACAGCTTATTAACTTGATGAGCTATAATGGTTGTTTGTCTTCCGCGACATAGTGCTTCGGGTTGTCCAATTGCCAACCGCAATAAAATGCGTGTCTTGGAGAATGGAGGCACGGTTGAGCAGCATAAAGCCGCCGTGGCGGCGGCCACTGCCATGAAATTCGACGGTGTGAACTGCCCGACACCCGGATGCGATGGCACAGGGCACATCAATGGTACCTTTCTCACGCACCGATCCCTGTCCGGCTGCCCCACCGCTGCCCAAGGCATCAAGAAGCCCAAGTACCCCGACGACGTCACCATGGTCTACCCCAAAGGATACACGGGTAGGTGCCAAGACAGCTTACAGAGAGACACTTTTGACCTGCCCCCTCGAGCCTAGAATAGCCACCATTGACCCCCTGGTTAGGGCCTTAGGGACGACCGACAGTGTGTGCTAATACCATTGTACCTCCAATTTAACTTGACAAATGTCACAGATAAAAAAAACGACTAAAATGGCAATCTCAAAAAACGTTCTTTCCTGTTGTTACCAATATAGATTATCAGAATTTCGCCGCTTTAACATATGGCCGTGAATATTTCTGCTAGCTATAATTTCAAGGTAAGTTTTCACCATCAAGCAAACCAAAAAAAAATTCCAAAGTGTAATCACGAAACAGACAAAGTTCTTGTTGCAAAAAAAAGACTTTAATATAAAATCCAAGATAATGGACTTGTTACTGTGCCTCTAATTGTGTTTCTTTATTAGTTCTGTCAAGTTTGCTGAGAAGTGCAAAAAGAGAGGAGGAAATATTATTTAATTTTTACATTTCAAACACCATTAAGTGACAATTGAAAAGTTGAAAAAGTTTTATCGTGACTTCATAATGATATTGGCACACACACTGTTGAAAATGACTTTCAATGCAAAATAGTTTTTTTGCTTCTTTTTTGGCAAAGCAAATTTTTTGGCAATTTTTTTCCATCATTGGTGAAAAGACAATATGTATCAAAATTAAATAATACTCTGAAACTTTTTTGGCCCAATCCACCTCAAGAGATTCTTATCGCGTGGGAGAGCTTCTAATCTTATACTTTTATTGTTGCGCTCTTTTCTTTTGCCGAAATGTCGTGTGATTGATCTGTGAGAAAATGTTTTTCGAAGATTGCAAAAAAGAAAATGTTGAGGGCCAAAAGAGTTACTCGACTTTCTATCTATTTCTGTTACTTCTTCTTTCCCTTCATTGTGTTATCTCTATTTGGTTCTTCCTCTATTTAGAACAATGTTATTCGCTGGTAGTTTATTGCTTTTGATTTGTATATCGATTGCCGTCTCGATTTAAATCACCCTTAAACAATTCCCGACAAAGATACTCATGTGTAATACTTCAATTTCGAATAAACACTTGGAATTATACTCAAACATGCAATTTCAGACACACAATAGCTTGAGAATTCTTAAAGTTCATCCCTCCGTGAACGCTCTTTCTCTCAATAAGGGTAATACCTTCAGATTCAACACTCATCTTAAGTACAACAATTATATTTCACCAACATTCAGTCCATTTTCCAGAATTATTCCACCCCTTTTCATATACTTTAATTACCAATTAAGATGAAACCCCGTCTTTTCTCCAAAATGCTGCACCGAAAATTCACCCATTCTATTCAATTTTAATGGGAAGCTGTGAAGCTTGACCATTTGAATAAATGACTCCAGGCAATTTTGGGGGGGCAGAGCATTGGCCCAAGAATGGCATTTTCGAAATTATGCAGAAATGTTCACCGCACATTTGCTGGATATTTTGTCATGGGGTGTAAACTAACAGTGAAATTGTTATTTTCTTCAATTCAACGGGGGGAGCTTTTCTCTATATAGCCACAAATTCACTTCAACAACGAGAAGCTCGTAAAAATTACACCTCCGGAAGTCATTGCTTGAGACTTTTCTTTGTAGCAATTCTTTTGTGGCAGGCTGTCTATTGTAGGAGGAATTTCTTGGGGAGGTTCCCTGATAAGGTTTAATTTCAATAACTTGGGATTTAATTTATTCTATTAACTAAATCAAAATATCAAAATTTTGCACTTTTCACCTTACTTTATTTGCCATGATAAAAAGTAAGAATTTGTGAAGTGAAATTGTCCGGTTTTCTCCTAATTTTCTTTCACATACAAAATGAAAATCTTTGCTAAATAATAATGAAAAATTTTAGATGGCATTTTGCTAAAAAAAAAATACATCTAAAACATAAAAAAGATCTATATTTTCTAAATGTGTTAGATAGCTTGAAATGAGGGTCCAAAATGTCAAAAGTGTCACAATTTAACAATATCTTTAAATTTAGAAATCATGTTAGATTTTTGAAAATATTCCAGATTTTTAAATTTCATGAAATATGCATTCAATCGTCCTTTAAATCTTTTTATATATACATATCTTTTGCAATTAAATTTTTTGTGTGTTTAATTTTCTTTTGCAATTTTTTTAAAGCATCTCGGTTTTGCATTGAATTCTCACAGTTTCAACACAAATTGCAATCCACACATTTGACTCACTATTATCCGAGATTTAAATTGGATCTCAATCGATTTGTTAGAGCACCCAAAACTTTGGCCATTGTCTCAGTGTGACCCTCTGTGAATTTATTGATTAGATGAAGTGAAGAAGTTAAAGCGTGACTAATGTTGTGCCACTAATCTCCCCTCTCATTGGTCAGGCATGGAAATGATGATGAACAGCAATGCAAACGGCGAAGATCTTGTGACCCTCGAGGCGGAAATCACTGAGCTCCAACGCGAAAATGCCCGAGTGGAGTCTCAAATGCTTAGACTCAAATCCGACATCAACGCCATGGAGTCACACTTGAATCACGGCGATAGGGTACGTAAGATAAGGTTGGTTGAGGGCCGAGAAAACGGGTAAAACCATCAATTCTTTTTCAAATCATTTTGTATATGAGCTCCCTGTATTATTTTGTCACGGCTGCTTGTCCATTTTTTTTTCTTTTAACTGGAAAGAAAGCAGCAATTTCACGAGTTGTCAATAAAATAATTAGGCAGAAGAAGCGAAAAAAAACATGAGGGTGGCAACGGTCAAATAAATCAATTCAGGAGGGCCTCACGACAAAACGCGATATCTTGGAAAAAGAATCTCTGAAATTGCTGTTTTATTCATTTCTTGTTGCTCAGCGCTTTTTTTCATTTATTATTTTTAGTGTGGATGGCATATTTTTTATTATTCTGTCACTAATTTCCCATTTTCACCCCAGAAATTCCCGTAATGCAGGAGGTTTCGTAAATTTCATGAAATATAAAAATATGGAAATTTTCAATGAACATTTTCTGAAAATAAAACAAAGCAGGATAGATTTTTGATAACTTTTATTAAAAATAATCTTTTCAAAATTGTTTTATCAAAGTTTAAAGTCTTATGTTGAAATATTCGTTTCTTTCAGTTAATTTTCAAAATTTCAGTAAACCTACCTATCACGCACTTTCACCCATACTTCCGGTAGAAAGTGATAGTGCCAAGCGATTGAATTTTTTGTGTCTGCGTCCCCTTCGTTGTGGTAAATAAATAAAATCAAAAAGTCATTAATTTAAAATTCATGAATTCCTCCATTGAACGATGACAAAATTGTTGCTGGGGCGGTGGGTGGAAAGTGGAGCATATTTTGAAGCATAGTCTCTTGTTCATAATAATTTTACCAGGCGGGAGGGGGAGAAAATATATGGGCAAAGGTGTGAGGCTCTAAAACCCAGAATGGTGAGTTTTATCAATGAAGCGCAAAGGAGTCCAAATTTCTTGGCCGGGAGTTTTTCTATTAGAACCGGCAAGTTTGTCAGTTTTATGGTAATTTTCTTGTCCCCGAGAAAAGCTCAACATAAGTCACATGTGACGCAAATTATGAGCATCTGTTTCCACCCGTTTTGGCGATGAAAAGAAACTCATTAAATTTATCGACATGGAGGATTTTTTTTCTCTATGAAATTGGACGGAAAAATCGGTGCATGTGGTGGGTTTGAAATATCTGAGAAAACTTTCGAGGCGAGCAAAAGTGTTCCTTCTGGTTTTGAGGAAAAATGCATTTTTCGTGGTTGGAAAAGCATTATTTTTCAATATTCAGCACAGAAAAGGCATTCACAAGGGGTTTTTGGCCATTGTCTGAGGAGATAAATAGTGTAGAATTGCTGGGTGAAAGGGAACAGAAAATACCATTGAAGAAAGGAAAAAAAGCTCGAAAAAGCTCCCAGTTGCTGAGAAGAAAAATTTATTACGCAATACACAAGAGAGTTGGAAACATAATTCATGCGCATGAAATATTTTGGTGGTATTTTTTTCTTATTCGTTTTCCGGCATTTTTCTATTTTCTCTCTCTCCCTCTCTTTCTCACTCACATTCGGCTTCATGTGGAGCTCACCCTACAGTTTGCCCTATTTGAGCTTTTTTCATGTTCTATTTTTGCTACAATTTTCTTTTGGGTGCTTTTTTTCTCCCTGTCGGTCTTCTCGGGTGATAAAATGATTCTGGGCATGAGCACTGAATCGGTGTCTAGCCATTGGAAAACGGGAAAAGCCAGCAGTAACGCCCTCCACCCACATTTAGTTCTTTCTCTCTTTCTCCACTGGAAAATGCAGCCTGCGCTCTGGCACAATTCCCACCAGAGGATCCAACACTCTCCCCCCTTTTGCCCCACTCCCCTTGGAAAAGCTCCCTCACGACATAGCTCACGTACTCTCGAAGGCCCCCCCGCATTTTCAATGACTGTTAATTTGCAAATGCACCAATAAGTGCATTCAATGGGAATGCCTTGAATGGGGAGCACTTATTTAATTTTTCAAAAAACTTTCCACCAAAACTTTCTTCGAGCTTTCCATCTGTACTGTGAATGTCTTTCAGGATTTGCTTGTAAAGAAAATAACAGTTGGGACGGATAAATACTGATGATTGAGGGCT
>CAKKOB020001674.1:0-19457 GCA_918844115.2 Phlebotomus perniciosus
TTTCCCTCCACTTTTTCATGAATACCACAGTTCCACTTCTCCATTCCAGGTGGCAGCAAACATCGCTTCAGGGGAGCTTTTCTCTCAACAGGAAACAGTTCCTATGTGCTTTTCTCAACAGTAAGTTATCAGAATATTACATTCAAGGGCTCTTGTGACTTTTATTTTTAATTTATTTTATAACCAAAATTTTTTTTGAAAAAGAATTTATAACTCAACACTTCTTAGAAACTTGTTATAAAATTAATTTAATAAGAGAATAATTTACAATAAAATAAATGGATGCAATTTTAAAAAGCTTTGCAATCAAGAAACAATGCTTGAGAATAATAATGTATTTGTCAAAACAGATAGAGAAAATACAGAGATAAAAAATTGCATAGCAAAACAAATGCACTTGAAAGTTAAATATGAACAAAAGTATCTCTATATAAGACACATTGAAAATTTTGTTAAATCTTAAGAAACGAGTTCAAACAAAACTTCTTTTGGTTTATGGCGAAAAGCTTGCAAATATATATTTCCGGTTAGTTTGCTCTTGTAACCGAAAGCAAACCGTAATAAATGAAACTCTTCTTCTTCTGAAGGAGTTCCATTTTTCAAGAGCTTTCCTGAAAAACCAATAAACTTCACGTATGGAGTTTCAAGAGGAAGTGTCTTAATTAATTGCACCAACCGAAGAGCTATCAATTAATTCGTACTGTTTCCCATTTCAGGTGAAATCGTCACCGAGCACAAGTGAGAACCATATCATTACTGTGGCAGAGTCAACGGCTCATTGTGAAGGTAAGGTTCAGTGGTTTGTGGTAAAATAAATTAAGTTCGATTTTATCGATTTTCGAGCGAGAAACTCCTCGCCCTCGGAAGTGACTTTGCCATCAATTAGCCATCCCCATGATTGACAGTGGGATGTCCATCGCCCGCTGATGAGAAATTTCTCATACCCCGAACTGATTTATTTTACTGTGAGCTGATGCATTCTTCGAATTCAGTAATTTGTGCTGTGCACTCAGAGAAAATCTCTCGCAGTCTGCATGTCAATCAGGCTTTTCCGCGCGGTAATCCTCTGAGTTGTAATGGTGTCATCGTGAGGTATTATTCTCCATGAGGACATCACATCCAAGGTTGAATCGTCACTGCTCCCCGCAGGGCATTCGACGGGCAGTAATGTACAAATCTAAGAACGGTGATTAAATTTGATCAGCTAATTAAAATTTAAATTTTATCAAAATGTTAAGTTAACAAAGAAATTTAATTTGAGAATCAATTATTTAGCAGTAGAAATCTTTAGAAAAAGATCACTGAATGATCAATTTAGAATGTCTTTAGAAATAACCTCGTTGATTAAATTTAATCACCGTTCATTGATGGGGCATAAAATATGAACCAATGATGGAGAGAGTGTCAGTGATAAGTTATGCAATTTCTGCATACAATCACACTGGCATTTCATGCAAATATCGCCCATGGATTATTGTGTGGGAGCAAGTGGAGTGGCGTTGAGTGTTCTTCTGTAACCTCCATGGCACCGTGATCCACTAATGAACCTTTCCTGCTACGTGTCAAGTGACACAGATGACTTTTCTCCCCATGCACGTGAATCGACCGCAATTCTCGCGCCATGAAGACACAATAAACACTTCACGTGACACCTCTTGGTGATGGTGTCTCCGTCCATAAGAATATCAAATTAATTTATGTGATAAGGCACAGGTAATTCTGTCTCGTGGCTGAATCCACGAAATTGCAGAACACAGCAATTTTCCACCATCTCACAATTTCTTCATTAAACATTAATCGACGTGCGAATTCAATGTCTCTCGTGGGATGACATGCAATTTACTTCATGGCGATTGTGCAAGATATTCCTATATATATATTACTATATATATTCATTCCTTATTGATTGCTCGGACTTTTGTGACTCTGGGAGGGAATCAAAATTACATTCATGCAGCAACTTGAGATAGATGGTGTCTGAGAAGACAATAAATTTCACAGAGAGTTAAATTATAATACCTTTTCTGAGCGAAAGATGACCACTGAGAAATGGTTTGTGATATTTTATCACGCAATGGAGCTTCTTGAGCTACTAAAAAAATTTATTGTGTTCGCTCAAAATTAATTACCATACATATACATAAAAATGTGGGACTTTTTTATAATCAACCTTAATTCTTCTATATATAGGTACCAATTATAAAATGTTGGAGCTAATATTTTTTTTATTTTGGACCAATAATCCTGAATACCAACATGAAAATATTTATTGTCATTAAAATTAATCCCCTTATGGAATACAGAATAATCCTGAATTATTCAAGTATTCGTAATTAAAAATCTGTTGTTACATGCTGTCGAGCTTTTAAAGAAAATAATCAGGATAAAAACAATGAGAATCTCATATCTGTTTTTAGCCTAACCCAAGTAAATGTAAACTGAATTCCTTTTCTTTGTCAAAATTGCCAGTTGTTAATTGCAAATGTTGAGGTTTAGACGTTTAGAGAGCTTTTTCACCCAGTTCAAAAATGCTTTGTATTCCAATGTCTTTTGGGTGCAATTGGGTGTGTTTCCCCAGCAAATCCTTAGCATGAACTCCAGCCCAATTGAACTTCCTGATAATTGTGTGTATACATAGCATTTTGTGGGGATAGGGGGTGGGATTTTGAACACTTTCATCGCTTTGTTGCATGTTTATTTGTCTTATAATTAAACTCCCAGAGGAAACCAGTGCTGGTAATCAAGAGACTTCTTAGAAATTCTCCTGTGAAAGTTGCTTCAAGATGTAAAACAATTGTTTAATCATTGATATTAAACTGAGGCCTGTGAATAAACATACATCTTTGCATGAGAACTCACAATGATCACAGGGAAAAGAAGCTAGGATTAAGAATATAGGTTTCATGAAGACTGAAAATATTACCTTTGATGGTAATTCAGAGCCATGCACTTGGCCACTTTGTTCTTGTGATTTCTTTGTTGGTAATTTTACGGGTTTCCTCTCCCCCCAAGGCACTTTTCCAATATTAACGATGGTCTGCCATAAGGAATCTGTCCTCAGTTTTTGCATAAGAACTCTCTGGGTTTTCTGCAAGGTCGAGCATGCCATAAAATTGACAATGTAATCAATTTTTCTAAAGTTTTATCTCACTGTGCTAACTGTCGAAGCAAGAGCTTCCATGGGATGTTTCAAAGTGAATTATCGTGAAACTCGTGAAAATGTTTATGTTAGACAAGCAGAGTGCTGAGCATCGATTTTACCATATTTACTACCCATAGAGACATGGGAGAAAAAGTGACAAACGAATTTCTCATGCGCTCCACTGACTCTTCAAAGAGAATTATGCATATCTTTTCTTGTTCATCCCGCAAAATCGTGAATCCACTCGACTATGCTGCTCTCACATCTCCTATTCATCATATCCCAATTTACTCGCAACTCCTTCCGCGGGGATTTTGCATTTTATTTACACAAAAGTCGATACCGAGTCCCTTGGGTGAATGGTGTGGATGTCGATGGTTGCAGTGCTTCAAAAAGTCTCATCTCTGAATTCCCAAAGCACAAAATTTGATACCGAATATAATATGTATATGCACTTTCCGGCAGATTGCAAATCAACTTTGCACCTCAATGGTGCTTGTCAGTCCATGTTTGGACCAGCAAATCTATTAGCATACTCATATGACGGCATGTCATATTAATGTAACAACATGAAACGGAATTAAATCTGTAAGCATACACCAAATGAAATTTATTTCAATGCTTCAAAAGTGAGTCAGGCATTCTCATTCAATATTGAATTATATGGTTACAAAATTAGAAAATTATTATCAAATAAATTTTAATATTTATTGGTTTTTAGAAAAAAAAACAAAATTATTTTATTATCTGAGAACACATCTTTAAAATCATATACTTATTGGGAATTCTGTGTTTTGAAAAATAGTTAAAAAAAATTATTAAAAAACGACCAATAGGATCTTAATACATTGTCGAAGATAGCGCATAAATTAAATCAATACCTAGATTATAAAAATGATTATTTCCTTACATTTTAAATTTTATTATAATATAAATGTGATTAAAAAGTTAGAAAATTTTCTACAACACTGTTATTGATAATTGGCTTATGAGTACAAAACAGATGTAAGCTATTTACTGAATAATTAAAGTTATGACAACCTCAGGGTTATTTTATAAATATTTAATACCCTCTTATAAAATACAAAAACAGACTTACGTGTTTTTCTCTTCCAATTGTTCACGATGGTCGGATCTAAACCTGTTGAATTTTATCAAAGTCAAAAATATTTTGATTACTGTTTTTACTTCATTTTCGCTGAATATATTTCAGATTCAAAGAGAAGAATTCTTAATAATGTAAAGTCGACCATCTGCCCAGTTGTGGTTTTAATCTGTGGATTATTATTGATAAACGAAATTATCAAATACGGAAGCACGGATCAAGTTAAATTGTCTTATCTGATAGTGTATACCGGTGCAGCTTATCAAGCCGACTGCAAATTCTTTTCCCTTCTGTTGTATAAGGAAAAATTGGAAAAGATCAGGAGATATATGAAGGAACTTCAAGAATTATCAGACTCTGACATGGCCTCTGATATCCGGAGAGAATGTTTACCTGAAGCTCTTAAATTTTTCATATGGTTTATCAGGTAAAAGTTACTCGAATTGTTATTCTGGTTATTCTATTTTTCCTTATTTCATTTTAGGATTTTCTTCACTACGTCAGTCATATCTTTTATAGTATTAGTGCCATATTTTTCGTACATTACGGATTTTCGTTCTCCTCTAATGTTCACAATTAACATTGTATCGGAAGATAATTTTTTACATCGTCCTATTAATATGATTTTTCAAGTTACTTCATTTATAATTATGGCCATCATTACTGTTGGAACTGATTTCGTCTTGATCATAATTGTTGGTTATCTGGATGGTGAACTGATGACGATTTCTAGGCTTGTTTCGAAGATAAATTGTGAAAGAGTTGCCAAGAATGACAGCAAGAAAATCATAAAAAAGGTTTACTTCATGCATGTGAAAGTGAATGAAATGATCAATGAGTTAATTACGATTTACTGGCATCTCAGCTTTCATACAATTTTGTCTAACAGTACCTTCATTTGTTTATCACTGTATTTGGCGAGATTTATTTCCATCACAATCTTTTCATTCACAATTCTTAGCAATGCATTTTTTCAACTCTACATCAACTGCTACGTTAGTCAAATGCTTACTGACAAAATGGAGGAATTCTGCGACGCTTTATGGAATATTTGTTGGTATGAAATGAATATTGAGGAACAGAAAAGTTTTCTAATCATATTGAATATGGCTCAGAAGATAAAAGGACTCACTGCTTGTGGTCTGACCACCTTATCTATTAACACTGTGATTCAAGTCATGAAGACATGTCTTTCTTACGGAGCTATTCTTTACACCTTGATTAATTGAATGAAAAAAGCTCATACAACCATTCTAAGAAGTATTGTAAAAGATTACACAGCCAGTGAAGAAGCATTTCACCTAAATTTCACCAAATTTTAATCTTACTGAGAAAATAAATTTAAAAAAATAAATTTTTTAAAAAGTAAAAAGTGTTATAAGAAGTTTATATACCGGGAAGATCACCCCGAGTGTCCTCTCATTTTCCAATACGTTATCAATCATTAATTTTTCGGTGTGATAGGTTACAAGCATGGCGCCACAACCTCATATTCAGGAAAAAACCACATTGAACACGCAGACGACATACATAGTAAAGTAATAGAAATATTGTTCAAGTTAAAACAATTTTTATCTTGTTTTTCTTGATTTTGGAACATTTATTTTAAAGTCTGTTTAGGTACACGTTCTCGTTGATATTCACTGGACCATTATCCAAAGCAATATCTGATTTAGAGGAAAAACCTTTAGAGTATAATTAACCTCAGAGTCAATCCGTCTCGAGGAGATCAAGACCAGAAAATTTCGACTTAATCGAATTTCGGATCTCTGCAGTAGTCTCAACTGAAAATTTCATTACTTATATTGTTACAAGACTAATTCGAAAATTTGAATATTTTATTAATTTTTATTTAATAAATATATCATTCTTTGATGACAGAGAACACGTTTTTCCTTCAACTTAAAATATTAAATCAAAAGATGAATAATAGATTCTAAAAATTTTGGTTAATAATTGTAACGGATAATGAGAATAAGGCGCAAATTGAATAATCAATAAATTCTAAACATTGAAAATTTTCCATTCTAATATTTGTTTCAATGTTCTCTATTTGGCATTTGCTTTCACACAATATTCCTGAAGTAAGTAGAAGAATTATTCAGCAATTGCAAACGATCATTCCATTAAAAATTTAATAATTATTGATTAAAAAGTTCTAACATTTTCCACAAATGTTCTTGATAATTGGCTTATATGAGTAGAAAACAGATGTGGGTTCTTTACTGAATAATTGAAGTAATGACGACTTCTAGGGTTATTTTTATAAATTTTTAACAACCTTCTAAGTATAAAAACAGACTTACAATGATTAATTCTTGCAATTGTTCACGATGGACGGATCTAAACCAGTTGAGTTCTATCACAGTCAAAGATATTTTGATCTCTGTTTCTACTATATTTTTGCCGAATATATCCCAAAATCAAAATGGCAAATAATTAATATCGTGAGGTTGGCCTTTCACCCAGTTTTGATGTTACTTTGTGGATTATTAATGATAATCGAAATTATCAAGTACGGAAGCTCGGATCAAGTTAAATTATCTTATCTGATAGTTTATACCGGTGCAACCTATCAATCCGACTGCAAATACTATTTCCTTCTGCTGTATAAAGATAAATTGGAAAAGATCAGGATGTATATGAAGGAACTTCGGGAATTATCAGACTCTGACATGGCCTCAGATATCCGAAGAGAATATTTACCTGAAGCTCTTAAATTTTCAGTATGGTTTATCAGGTAAAAGGAACCTACAATTTTCTTTTTAAATATTTTTGATGTTATAAAATTTCTTTTAGAATATTCTTCACTTCGTCGGTTGGTACTGTGTCACTTTTATTGCCGTATTTTTCATACGTTTCGGATTTTCGTTCTCCTCTAATGTTCACAATCAACATTGTATCGGAGGATAATTTTTTTCATCGTCCTATTAATATGTTGTTCCAAGCTAGTTCACTTATAGTTATCTCTATCATTACTGTTGGAACTGATTTCATTTTGATCATAATTGTTGGTTATCTGGATGGGGAACTGAGAACGATTTCTGGACTTGTTTCAAAGATAAATCGTGAAAGTGTTGCAAAGAATGACAGCAAGGCGATTCTAAAGAAAGTTTACTTCATGCATGTGAGGTTTAATGAAATGGTTAATGAGTTAATTACGATCTACTGGCATCTCAGCTTTCATACAATTTTCTCTAATAGTACCTTTATTTGCTTAACCCTTTATTTGGCAAGATTTATTTCTATCTCAGTCTTTTCGTGTGCACTTCTTAGCAATGCATTTTTTCAACTCTACATCAATTGCTACGTTAGTCAAATGCTTACTGACAAAATGGAGGAATTCTGCGATGCTTTATGGAATATTTCTTGGTATGAAATGAATATTGAAGAACAGAAAAGTTTTCTAATCATATTGAATATGGCTCAGAAGATAAAAGGACTCACTGCTTGTGGTCTGACCACCTTATCTATTAACACTGTGATTCAAGTTATGAAGACATGTCTTTCTTATGGAGCTATTCTGTACACGTTGATTAATTGAATTTTGTACTTTGCAAAAATATCTGCTGTTTTACTAGCTGTCGTATAGAATATTTAGGAATTCTAATTAGAAAATCTCGTCTAAATTGAAAAATTCTTTCATGCGGAAAGTATTTGTTATATTTTACACCTGGAACGGAGCTTCTGCGCTCAACTTAATTTACAGAAATATTTTCTAGCACACCCTATAGTCTAAAATGGGGAAGTATTCAAATTTCTTTATTAACCTTCAATTTTTTCGTGTATAAGAATCCAATATTTTTCTGATTATCTAAAATATTAATATCTCTATATTTAAGTTAAATATATCACTAAATTATTACCTGAGTGAGAACGCAATTAATGAGAAACATATGTTATTGGGAGTGAATAGTTGCTGAACAGCTGCAACTGAACTCATATTTGAGATATGACGTAAGAAGTCACGCTAAATAATAAGAATTAAGTCATCAAATAAAGATATATTTTAAAATATTTAAAAGCTTGTATCATACTTTCGATACATAATTCATTTTACATATTTGGAATATTTAAATCGAATCATTTGATACAGAATTTCACGTTTAATAGTTTCCATCTCACATGTGTTACTGACAGAACTAAATAAAAAAAGTCCTGCGATTGTTCACGATATGGATGGATCTAAACCCGTTGAGTTTTATTACAGTCAAAAATATTTTGAACGCTGTTTTTACTTCATATTCGCTGAATATATCCCAGATTCAAAGAGAAGAGTTCTTAATAATGTAAAGTTGGCCTTCTGCCCAGTTGTGGTTTTAATCTGTGGATTATTAATGATTATCGAAATTATTAAATATGGACGCTCTGATCATACCAAAATATCTTACTTAATAATGTATATCGGTGCAGCTTATCAAGCCGACTGCAAATACTTTTTCCTTCTGCTGTATAAGGAAAGATTGGAAAAGATCGGTGGGTTTATGCGGGAACTTCAGGAATTATCGGGACATGACATGGCTTCAAATATCCGGAGGGAGTGTTTATCTACAGCTCTTAGATTTACCGTGAAGTTTATCAGGTAAAAGTTACTCGAATTGTTATTTAATCTAATTTTAATCAATTTTTTTCTAACCAGGTACATAATTCATTTTAGGATTTTCTTCACCACGTCCGTAATTACTTTTGTAATATTAGTTCCGTATTTTTCATATGTTACAGATTTTCGTTCTCCTCTAATGTTCACAATTAATATTGTATCAGAGGATAATTTTTTACATCGTCCTATTAATATGGTGTTCCAAGTAAGTTCACTTTTAATCATCTCCATCATTACAATAGGTACTGATTTCATATTGATCATAATTGTTGGTTATATGGATGGTGAACTGAGAACGATTTCTGGGCTTGTTTCGATGATAAATTGTGATAAGAGAAACAGCAAGAAGATTCTAAAGAAAGTTTACTTAATGCATGTGAGGTTTAATGAAATGGTTAATGAGTTAATTACTATCTACTGGCATCTCAGCTTTCATACAATTTTATCAAATGGCATTATCATTTGCTTATCACTCTATATAACAAGATTTATTTCGATCTCTCCCATTTCTGCCTCACTTCTCAGCAATGCATTCTTTCAACTCTCTATCAATTGTTATATTAGTCAAATCCTTATGGATAAAATGGAGGAATTCTCCAATGCTTTATGGAATATTTCTTGGTATGAAATGAATATTGAGGAGCAGAAAAGATTTCTAATTATATTAAATATGGCTCAGAAGATAAAAGGACTCACTGCTTGTGAAGTAACCATCTTATCAAATAACACTGTAATTCTAGTTATGAAATCGTGCCTTTCTTACGTAGCTATTCTTTACACGTTGATTAACTGAACTCTCGAAAATATCAATAATTTAAAATGTTGGTGAGAACCTTGGTGAGCACACATTAAAACAGAAGCATATGTTATTAGGAGAGAATTTTTGTGAAACCCCTAAACTATTAGGTATATTATAATAGCCTAAAAATTAAGGCAACAATATTTATAAATTTTTAAATATTTTTCTTGTATATCACACACGTTTTATTGATAAATTATTAAGTTTATATGAATATTATAATATAACTTGTTAGTTACAAATGTTTTTCATTTAGTTTCTTACATCCACTTGATAAAGATGGAAGGACAAAAGCCTGTAGAGTTTTATCAAAGTCTGAAATATTTTGATCTCTGTTTTTGCTTAATTTTCGCTGAATACATGCCTTGTACAAAAAGAAAAATCTTATACAAGTTATACCCTTTAAAATTGTGCATCTATCCAATAATTGTTTTCATTGGTGGATATTTTATGCTTAAGGAAATAATGACATTTGATGTCTCAGAAAATCAAATGAAATTATCTTACTTGATTTTATACTTGGCATCTGTCTACCAATGTCAGTGCAAATACTTCTTCTTTCTGTGGCATCTGGACGATTTTAAAAGTATCAGGATATTTATGAATGATCTTCAGACATTATCAGCAAGTGACATGGCTTTAGATATTCGAAGGAGGTTGCTACAAAAAGCTTTAAAATTCTACGTATGGTTTGTAAGGTAGAAGAAAGTTAAAAAAATAAAACATCATTTGTCGTATCAGTTAATTATACCAATTATTAATTTTTTTACTAGGATTTTCTTCGGCTCGTCACTGATAACAGCAATAGTTATGTTCACTTATTTCTCATATGCTACGGATTTTCGCTCCCCTCTTATGTACACAATTAATATTGTTCCTGAGGATAGTTTTTTCCATCGTCCTATCAATATGTTATTTCAAACAACATCATTTATTATCATGGTCATTGTTATACTATTGGATCGGATTTCGTTTTGATCATAATGGTCGGATATTTGGATGGAGAACTCAGAACAATATCTGGATTGGTATTAAAAATAAATTCTAAAACAATCGCCAATAATAATTGTAAGGATATTCTTAGTAATGTCTATGTAACGCATCTAAGAATTATTCGGATCTTGAACACTTTGATAAGAATCTATTGGCATCTCAGCTTTCATGCAGTTTTCTCTATAAATATTTTCATTTGCTTTACTTTGTATATGTCTAGATTTCTATCAATCACAATCTTTTCATGTCTCATGCTTTTCAATGCATTCTTTCAATTGTCCATCTTTTGCTACGTTAGCCAGGTCCTTATGGATAAGATTGAAGAGTTTTCTAATACCTTGTGGCTCATTCCATGGTATGAGATGACGAATGGAGATCAGAAAAATTTTCTAATCATTCTGCGATTGGCTCAGAGGACAAAAGGACTTACTGCTTGTGGACTAACTACATTATCTAGCAACACAGTTATTCAAGTTTTAAAAGCATCATTCTCTTACGCGGCTTTCCTTTATACACAGATTAACTAGAAGTTATCTATTGTAGATATAATATCTGATACATGCATATATATGTGACTTGAATTATACAATAAACTATATTTCGGATTTGGAGTTTAATTTACTAACACAAAACAGCCCTGAAATTCCATTTGAATCACAATTATTATTTCTGTTTATCATTCAAATGAATAGAGATATTATAGAGATGGTTTAAATTATCCGACTAAATAAGCTTTTGTTCATGCATTCTAAATATTTCGGTTAGTGGTCGACTATAAATTTATAATCTTTCTTTATAAGTGGTCCAAACATCCATTGAAATCGATAACATTGAAAGCTGTGCATACATTAATTTCAAATCAAAGCTGAAATATATATTAGATGCACTGAAAATAGATAGATATCATAAATAACGTCACAATATTTTCATATTATAATCGTTATAATCATCACTGATGCCTTAAGATTGCGAAGTTTGGCCATAAGGGAATTATTATCTTGTTCTGAGTAATTTTCAATTTTCTCAAGACTCGTGAATAATTTATTTGAAGGAGTCAAGATCTCAGTCAAAATTACTTTAAATAGATTTTTATGATGGTGAAAAATTGTTTTGTTATTATAACTTTCACTGAAGTTTTACAGAATATTTTCTGAGGTCGAACCACAAATTTTTGTGTCTATGCAATGATTTTCCAACTTTGTATGCTTTTCCGCTTTTCTTCTCTCGATGTTTATTTAATTTTTCGTCTGGTCGTTCATTATTTAGTGCTATAGTTGGAGCAAAATGTCGGTATTTCAACAGAGGAGGGTTATATATGAGGGATTTATGTTATGTATATACAGGAAAGTAGCACATGAAGGGCTCGAGGTGGTGTTTTATTGATCGAATTCAGAGCAAATTAATGACCATATTTGGAATTATAGTCATCAAAGTTGGGATTAATAGGTACAAGCACAGTCATAGGTATATTCTGTCGGTTGTTTTCAAGAAAGGATTTTACCACCCATTCATGAGTGAAGATTTGGAGGCAAGGAAAAACACTCACACGTCTTAAGAATCAGTATTGAAAGATTTCATTTGTCGTAATTCTTATTTTTCTTGGGAAATGAAAGAGCTTCTTCAGGAAGGAATTTATCTACCTTTTCCGCTCCCCATGGAGACAAAATCCATATAGAAAGAAATTCCCTTCGTGCCTCTGTCAAAGAAAAGGTGGCTACTAATGCCAAAAGATGAATATTTGTTCATTAACTTGGAAGAAAAATTGTGTAACTCAAAGTTTCAGTGTATTCAATTTAATAACAAGACCTCATCATTAATGTGAATTTTTGCTTCTCCACGCGGAATTCATCATCCAAATGTTGAGGGAGGGTGGGAAAAAAATGTGCTACGCTTATGTTTACAGAATAAAGAGAAAGCTTTTTACCCAGAAATCACTTAGCAAATGGAGAAAATATGTGGATTTGAGGGGTGGATAAACTCCAAAGTCATTTGCACAAAAATAGAAAGATATTATTAAGTAAAATGTGAAAAATTACTATGCGAAAAAAATTGCTGAAACATAAATCCTCAATCTGCATATTTTATAAAAAAAAATCCACTCATATTTTTTTTCGCTTTGATCAATAAATTAGAAATAAAGAGTCTCGACTAAAACCATGAAATTCATGAAAAATTATTGACTAATGGTTGTTTTACGGCTTCGGGAAAGAACGAAGAAAGATTTCCCATCATCATTTCGATGCAGTGCTCCGTACTCACATTTTATGATGGCTTTTATCGCCTCTGGTTTACCAATATACATATCTGTGGAAAAAGTTTGCAATATCATGGTATAGTGCTTCTGGGGATGCATAGAGAATTTCCCATTTGCCTAATGAATTCCCGAGATGGTGAAAATTCCTTATGACTTTCACGCATCGAACTTTTTTATTGGATTTTCCCGACCATTCTTCAATCGGAGTGTTTAGTATGTCGAAAAGGGTTCAGGAATTTTCCTAATGAATGTCATAATCGTCTCTCAAGGAATTTTCCGCCTATGAGTGAGTGTGTGTTTGTCATACAAAAATTCGGTAATTCACGAAGAAGCCCCCCTAAAAGGATCCCATCATAAATATCCTATTGTTAAAATATTCAAATGACTCACAGAGATAAATGTTCTTGTGGGGAATTTCTTGTAAATTCTTCATTCAACTTTTAATAGTCTCATATATTGTGGCAGTGATTTATTTCATATAATGATTTTCATAATTTATCTATTTACACTAACAACCACATCGCGTTGGAAAAAGTGAGGAAATTCTTCATCACAAAAGCTCTCAATGTGAGCCAACACGTGTGAGTCGTTCCGGATGTATTGACGGCTTAATAGGAAAATTTGAGGCCTATATATGAGCTCTAATCAATCGAGAGGAGGGGAAAATTTTTATCGGATTTATTTGTGTTTTCTCCCCCAAAAGGGTAACTCCGTGTGTAAAGGAACTTTTTTCCAGGTGATATTTCCCGAAAGGATTTTCTTCGGTGGAAACTTCACAACGCATGATTTCTTATATTATTTTAGGATTCTTCACAAGCAGGGATTTTCTTTGCAATCCACTTAAGACTTTGCTTTTAAAAATAAAGGGGTTTTGCATAAAATTCTTTATTTTTTGTTTACTGAAAAATGTTTGAATAGCATTTTGATTGAAAAATAATTTGACTAACAGGTTAGAAAAGTTTCTTCTTGTTTTTTATCTTATTTTCTTAACCATTTCTGAAAATTTTAAGTAACTAAGTAATCGCGAAAATAAGTTTGAATTTAAAAATAAAAAAGTTAAGCCTTCAAAAAGATATAAGAAACGTTATGATTTGAATTCTAACTTCTTCAAAAACCTGTTGAAAATTTTCAATTATGATTCCAACCACATGAACGCTTTCAAAGAACAAAGCCCCAAGACAAATGAGCTGTTTGAGGAAAATACCACCAAGAGGAGTGTTCAGTCATGAATTGACTTTCCCAAAATGCGCCGCACAATGTTGTTTACAATATTGGTGGTTTTCATGTGTTGCGATTAAATGACGAGGGTGAGACCGCGAAATACCCCAAAATGTCAATTTGCGGCCATGTATATCGGAGTCATTTGTGTGCGTCACACCTTCAAATGCGCTCCATTAATCAAGAGCGAGGGGGTCGCACTTTTATTGATGCGCACCCCCAGACAATCAGCCTGGGGGGCGAAATTGTGTCGGTCAGGATATTCAAAGTGTCGGGATTTTCTTGGGTCATTTGCAGACTCATCGCTTTTCTACGGCAATGTCATTAAGGACAGTTGTGTGTGTGGACACTCACTTCCTCATCATGCACAATTGAGGAGCTTCAGTGGAGTATGCCATCGCGTCATCACTTGTGCGCCCTCCCTCGTGGAGCCGAGCATTCGGGCTGACGACTCCATGACTCGGGTGAGGATTCCGTCAGTTCACCCCCAACTGCCATCCCGACTGGTTCACAATCGCTCGTGGCATTTTCAGTGGCTCCGCGTGTAAGATCGTTAGGGTCGGCAGGGGCCTGATTATACCGCTTCGAATATAGGAGTCTCCCAAATCCCAATTAGATGCGACTTCCATAGCGCGCCAAAATGAGCTTTCAGTGCGACGTAATCTCCCAGCGAATGAAAATTGTTCATTAACCAAATACAAATTTTGGTGTGTCAAGGGTGGATTTGGGTGAGGGTGGAATATCTCCAGCGCCGAGGCATTCAAGTAAGCAACTCCAAGTCGATTGCTCATTCAGTCTCAAATGGTGTGCCGAGTGAATATGTAGCCACTTCTTCATCCTCCTCTCGTGGTGCTTCAGTGTTACATTGTTGATAACCAACAACAAATAATTCACAAAAAAATAGTTCGTGTTTCTTTCTCAAACCATCTCAAAATACAACAAAACGGTGAGTGCCTATTCTTGGCACAAGGCCCTCGCGTATTTCTATATTTTACCAAGTGGAGGAAACCAGGCAAACGACCTCAACCACCCCTTAAACCCTCTCTTAAACAAGATTGTGCTATTCCTTTGATGTATCATGAGGAATGTCTCGGCATATCTTATTAAAAAATTCTTCCTTGCAGTGCTGTCTTGTGGTTTTCACCAATAAAGTGAAGTGACTATCCTTACTACTGCAAAGTTGATTTTTACCACCGACCATCTTAAAACACCCAGAAGGAGCTTCACTTTTATTTGGGTAAGTCGTGAATCTCGTGTCGTCTTCAACCCTCGTGGCTATATTTTGGCCTTGTCGATAATAGAAAATTTGTCGTCATGACTACTTTATCATAAACATAACACAATTTATTTCGTGGTATAAATAAGATGACATTTAGGGTGAGAATAAATCCTCAATTTGACACATTTTGGTTGTTATATCGGAGAAAAAGAAATATATTTTTGAAATTATAAAATATTCAAAGGGTACAATTGAACGAAATCAGATGGTGCGTTTTATTTTATGCTGTTCAGGCTATACAGTAATTCAATATTGTTTACAAGAGTTACGATAACAAATTTTATGCTACATGAAGTCATGAATAATTTAAAATGAATCATATTCTCTTTCCATGGGAAAGCTAGTGGCGAGATATATTTATCACAAAGAGTCAGGAACATTTTGAAATTGGAAGTTATACCTATATGCAAATATGAGAAATTTCCTTATGTTGTGCTTTTTTATTTTAATCCTAATTGGAGGATCATAGAGGTAATAAAAATGTTATGAATATTTTTGCTTCACATTTTAAATATAATTTGTTAAATACTGAATCTCAAATACTTCTTAAACAATACATTGTGATATACATAGTTTGGGAAAATATCCACAGACAAGGGTTTTTTTATTTATTTTGCCCCAATTTGTGGACTTAAGGTACTTCTGAGACGATTTTTATGAAATCAAAAGCTTTAGAAAGATTATAAAATTTTCCAAATCGCTATTAAAATGAAGTTGGGCGCTTCAAAGAAATACAATAACTGTGATTTAGGAAAAAAGCATGTCCCAAACCTATCAATTTTAAATATTCATGAAAAGAAATTAAGATCTGAGTTTAGGGCATCAAAGAGAAACTTACAGTAAGATTTCGGACATTCAATTTTATAATTAAGGAATTTTCTCTGTTCTATTCTATAGTTATTTTTCATCTAATACTCTGAGCTTTACTTAAGCCTCTTGTTTTTCTCTGTAAGCCTTTTTTCTTAATTTTCCAAAAAGCTAATGACGAAATCCCAAAGAATTTCTCCTAAGTTGCCTTAATCCTGAAATCTTTAAACTTTTTTATCTCTCAATCTCAAAGCATCTCCTCAAAATTGCTATTTTCACAATTTCTCTTCGATCCATGTTTATCTTTCCCACCCTCTACAATAAATTTAATATCAATGCCCAAATCATTAGAAGCCTCGCAGACCACTGCAAATGAATTTATCGCCTATACATTCTCCTCTTCCAATTTCCACTGGGAACAAGATGACTTGTGCCGGATAATTAGTTTAAGTAAAACGATGGCTCGTCTCCCTACTTTCATCATAATCATGGGACCCCCATAAACTGGATTAGGGACCACTTAACGAATTGATTGAGTATAAAATGTCCCCGACGAAAGCATCCCTATATTGATTGATTGGCTGAAAAATGTTGCCAGTCGGGGAAATCTGATAAATTTTCAATGGAAGGCTCTCACTTGGAGGAAATTTGGCACTTCAAACTTGATATTTGTACACAATTCTTTTCAATGCAAACCCAACAATGGATTCAACGACCGTGTTCACCACTGTGAATTGAATTGTAGTATCAAATTATTTGTTTGCGATGGTTTTCCATGCTTCTTTGTCCGTGCTTTTCCTCGAGTTTTGCCCATCCTTCATGGAAAATTTAAATGACTCCTCGGCGGAAAAATCGGGCCGAGATAAAAAATGTAAAATAAATGTCATTGTGGGAGAGTCACAAGCAGTTAAATGGAAAAATTGCAAATGGATATTGACTGTCCAGAATACATACATATATACATAGACTATGATAATCATCAGTTGCGGAGGAAATTGATTTTCACACAATTCCCATTTCCACTATATAGCCATGTGATTCCCTGGCAAAGTGAAATTTGCTGCCTGTGGAGAGGAAATTTTTCACATATAATTGCTATGGAGTATTCTTCACCCCAAGTGGTAATTTGCTGAGGTGAGAATAGATATCCAGAAAATTGAGAGAATGCAATAAAAATAAGCTATGGGGATAGCTTATAAATTTACCCTCCCCAATATGCTTTTCTCCTCCATCGGAATTGCTTTAGAGAGCACACTCAGGGCGTAGAGCATTTACAACCTTACCACATCATTGACACGCACACACCCCCTCCGTACGGCGATTTGGGAAGCTCCTCTCGCTCCATAAATCATCAATAATGCTAGATGTTCCGGAGCTTTTTACACTCAACTACCCACTGGCGGCTACAATCGACTTCGCCCACCAACAGATATGAGACAATGGGATGTGGCATTTCAAATTTGTCTTGAAATGTTTCACAGGATTTTTTGTTAGAGGTTTTGAAGTTTCAAGAAAAGCTCACAGGTTCCAAAAATTTCTTATTTTTATTCAGGAAGAAAATACTAATAAGGGTTTATCTCATAAATTTAGTATAAAACTTTTATTGAAAATCTGTGATAAAGTGCTTTATATTTAACTAAAATCTCTTCTTATCAAGCTCTTTAAATTTCTTTTACAAAAATGTCAAAAAATATCTAAATAATAAGCATTAAAATATAATATTCAAAGACATTTACCCATAACATTCTTCACCGAATCATATCCGTTGACTTAAAATTTCTCTGAAACTTTCAGAGTTTACCTAACACCCGAAACAGGGTGAGGAGTGCTTGAGCCTTGTCTGTTGTACTATCATTATCATATAAAATATATTTGCACTTTCATGCTCTTGCCTCGGGACTCTCCAGACACCCCCGCCAATCACTTAAAACCCAACACGATGCTTAGGCCCGTGCTAGAGACTCTCCCAAAGTTATGCGTAATTTGCTCAATTGATTCAATATATTATTTTATTATGTACAGACTGAATACTATATGGCGAGATCGAGGGTTGGGACCAGAAGTGGGTGGAATGACGTGATGCTTAAGAGTGTACAATCGAGGAGCTTTTTAGGATGGCTTCCGTAGACTCCTTGGCCTGGAAGAGGGTTCATTCATGCGAGTGGCTGCAGAACCCGATAAGCCTCCGTCACTTTAAGGAGTTTGGGGCAAGAAAAATGAAGATGATATGGATGCTGAGGATCAACTCTATACGCAATATTCATTGGCTTGCTTTCCATTCAATTCCGGTGTGGGAGGCTTAAATGGGGGGAAAATTTATTCATGTGAGAATCCGAGAATTGAGTGCAATCTCACTTCCTTTAGGAATTGTTTAGACCCTTGGGATGCTTTTCATTCACTTCCTTTCCTCTTTTGGTCAATGCTCCAGGCGATGGTCAAAACTAAAAGTGATTTCTCTTGTTAGTGCGTAGTCTTTTTTTTATTTTAAATCTCACTCTCGACCATTTCAATTAAAACAAAAAGGCCAAGCCTGGAAACGTGCCACGAACCATCAACCTTGGATTATTTCACCCTTAAACGCACGACTGTCGCACGCAATTGGGAACAGGGGGGAGTAATAGAACTGAGGAATAACTTAAAAGAAATTCACAATTTATAGCTCTCAAGCAGTTAACTTGCTTGACCCTATTTCACATTCCCAGTGGAATTGATGAGAAATTCTTTGAGTGTCCATCGAGTTTCAATTTAATCATTGAGTGTTGAAAACTGACCTCATCCCCAAATGGCACAAGTGTGTAACATTATTGATGGGTGAACGTGATTGAAGATGAAATTGACTTTTCTTTCAACACTCGCCAAAAGTCTCTATGGAGTCATTCAGCAGAATCACCCTCTCAGCTTTTCGGTAAAGTTATTCAGAAAAAGAAATCCATCGTATTAAATTTATTTTGGATTATTTTCCAGGATTTTTTTATGAGTTTAACATTTTTTTTTAAATTAAAAACGACGTTTACTTAAAGATTAAATGGTTTTCCACTTCTAACTACTTTTTTGTCTTAAAGACAGATTAAATTCAGTCTATCATTCTAATTTTTAGTTGACTCACAATTCAGCCTCTTTGAAGCAAATCTTTATTAAAATTTTTCAAATTTTTCTCAGTGCAAGTCTTAAGCATATGAATTTTCAGTGGAGCGCCTTGTGACGTGTCTCGTGTGGAATCTGATATTTACACAGTTGGAAGAAAACTTTGACTCCCCATT
>CAKKOB020001675.1:0-19436 GCA_918844115.2 Phlebotomus perniciosus
ATTAACGACTTTTATTTCAACAACACTCGAGAGATTTTCCCCGAAGGGGTTAATCAAAGCTATATAGAGTGTCTCTGGCAAATTTTCTTTGATGAGGTTTACAATTACTTGCTCTTTTTGTCTTCTTGAAATTCTCTCTGATTTTGGATGGTTCATGAAATCCCCAAATGATTGTAAAATGGATTTTATTTAATTCAACAGTGGAGATTTTTCAAGTGATGATGATCCTCTGGTATTTTTCCATTCTTCAATTTTTACCCGTGAAGTGATGAAAAGCCATCAACAATGTTTTATGACATTTTTCCGCGCACATAAAACTCTCACCCAGTCTATGCATCGTCCATGGAATGATGTTGATAATGCCTCTTGCCAATTTTTCCTCGTTCCCTCTTTAATCTGGCAAAACGACTCGCCAGAGATATGAAAATTCCACGATATGTTATGGCGCGTTGGGGTTAAAAAAGGGGAGCGCTCGTATAAAATGATTATTTTAGGAGGATGAAAACCCATTTTAATATGTAATTTGAGGCGAGCAGAAGAAAACTTCGGCATTGTTTAGCGATGAGAAATTGCGCAATCGAACTTTTCCAATATGTTTCCCATCACGTCAATAATGGATCCCAAATCTCGAGGTACTGAATGTTTCCTGAGGAACCCCAGGCTCCCCATAAGAAAAAACACCTCATATCCTTGGCAGTTTCTTGGCAGGGAAGATCTTGTCGTAGATCCTGACAAGTCAGTGATAAGGGTTCATCCAATTGTAGGGGAGAAAATCTCAGACTATTGCCCTTCTCGTCCCTCTTGGAAACTCTACAAAAGCTAAAAAGTCTCATATTTCTGTATGTCTCTCATCCACGGAAAGCCTCATAAATAAACATGACAAATTAATTATGGGCACAGCATAAATCCCAGTGAAGAAATGTTTGGGGAGAATTCATCCCACTCTCATTTTTTTTAAAGAGCAGTTGAAAAACCTCTTCAAATTCTACCTCAATTCTTCGCTATTTTTACTTTCAGTGCAAACACAAGAAGCTTTAATTTCATGTTAATAGAATTCTTTTTCGCGGTTTCTTCTCGTGCAAACTACTAGTGTTCTTTTTCTTTTCCTTTTATTTGAGCGATATTGTCTGTGGTAAGAAAAATTAAAATGAAATACTCTTATCAAAGTTATAGGTGGAAAAATAATGAGTTTTTCTGGACAAAGTCTTTTCATGCATTATAGGTACATAGTTCTTGCATTTTCAATTGAAAGTAAATTCATTTTTACATTTTATCACTTTGTTTAATAATTCATGAGCTTAGGGCGAGATACTAGGGTTGAACAGGCGTACACCACTTCCAACACTTCCATATTTTGTATGAAAGTTGGAAAAAGACTTAAGGAAAGGTTAAAGAAAGCTTAAGAGAGCTTTGAATGGGAACTTGAAAGAATTTTGAAGGAGAAGCTTTAAAAGTCTTTAAAGAAAGTCTTTGAAATAATTTGAAGTGATGTTTTAAGGAGCTTTAAGGGAAGCTTTGAAAGTGTGCTTTAAAAAATTGTTAAAGAAAGTTTCAATGGGCTTTAAGGGAAGCTTTGAAGAACTTTGAAAGAAGCCTCGAAGAGCTTTGAAAGGAATCTTAGAAGAAATTTGAAGGGAAGTTTCAATGGGCATTATTGAGAACTTTGAAAGCAGCTTTGAAGAACTTTAAACGTGAGCTTTAAATTTTTAAAGGAAGCTTCAAAGGGATTCAATGGAAGCTTTGAAGAGCTTTCAAAAAAGCTTTGAAGAGCTTTGAAAGTAAGCTTAACCGTGTTATCACACGTAAGCTCCTAGCAGATTAATTGGGAGATTAAGTGCTAGAATTTGAGAGAAGAGAGTGAGTGAGAGGGATCCTCTTTAGCAGATTAAAAATATACTCTATCTTCTCTCTTCTAATACATACAAACACATTGTAGAGTGAAATATAAGATTAATTTAATCTGCTAATTCATCAATTAATCTGCTAGGAGCTTACGTGTGATAGCACGGTAAGAGTTTTGAAGGGAAACTTGAAGAAGCTTTTAGGGAAGCTTTGGAAAGTTTTCATCTCCTCTTCTAAGAAAGCAGAAAGCTTAAGGAATTAAAAGCTCTCATAAACTTCAAACAAGCCGATAACAAAATATTTAGGAAATAAAAAAAAATCCTTTGGAAATATCTTCTGAAGTTCTACAATTTTTTTTAGAGTCTGATGTGATCTTTGAGAAGCTCTAAAGCTTATAAAATTTATAAACTTTATATATAAAGTTCTAAAGCAAATTTAAAAAGCTTTCACTTAGTAATTTATTCAAGTTCAGGCTTTTCTTAAAAGATCCTCTCATTGAAAAATTTCTAAATGAATTTTTAAAGCTCAGAAGTTGACTCGAAAGCTTTCAAAAATTGAAAAGCTCGTGAAATGTTCTGAGAGTTATATTAATACTTAAAAAAAGCTACATACACTTCTAACAACGTTTTCGCACTTCCATTCAAGAGTACACCATTTCTCACCATAATATCTCACCCTTGTTCATGAGCAATAATTCACTGTAAATTTTTTTGATCATTTAATAAGTAAAGTTTTATTAAAACCAATTTTTTTGTGAAGATTCTTCATCTCTTCATGAACTTTAAATGAAACAAATCATTCAGTCAACCATCTTGAGTTCATCTTTAACATCCCTATTCATCATTTGTAAATTTATAATAACATAAATTGCAAATTGAGGGGGTAAGTATATGTCGAAATAACAGAAAATGTTGAAATAACAAAAATTCCCCTTTATCCTACATATGTATATGATTTTAATGAGGATCTCTCGATTTGTACGTTCTTGTTGAGAAAATGCCGAAAAAATGAGGCGAAACATGTTTCCAAATGTCTGATATAATGAGGAAATTATCCATCTATATGTACACCCTTTCCTTAGGCGTGTCAAGGCACACAAACTCTTGTGAGAAAATGACTTTCTAATTGACGAATTTATTTTTCCTCCACGACACGTGCCTCTTCGTCCTTTTGTACCCATTCAATTTTCTGCGAGATTAAAATTATAAAGTCAACATCATTTCACATAAATTCACCCCAAAACCCTTGTCCGGGGCGGCTGGGCGGGGGGAGGAAATGGGTGGGTGGGTGGATGAAAAAACAATTGACGTAGTCAATTCTGGGATAAAATTGACATTTGATTGTTTTACGATCGGGTCTTGATGTTTTCCTGTACTCCTTTTCCGCCTTTATTGCAAGACGGAGGGTGGATGTGTGAAAGTGAATTGTTAGGGGGTTGGTTTGTTGTGCGTGTATGAAGGTCTGGGATTAGATGTTACGGACGATTTTCTTCTAGAGAAAATTCTCACCACTCCCATTGGGTTTGGCCAAGGGGGCCAAGGGGATATTAGTTTCAAGGCGCAAGAATTTAATAAAAAAACGTTTACTAAATTTTGAATATAACATTTTGAAATTTGAAATGCTTAACGGTCGTTTTTTGAACTTGAACAATTCATTTATAGATTCTTAATAAAAATTCTAAATCTTGATCTGAGTTTTATATTTAAGCTTTTAGATTAGAGCTTTTGCAAAGTTTTCAAAAGAATATTCTTTGAGCTTTCAAAAGGGCTTTTTAATAAATTTTTCGGAAATTCTGCATATCATTTTGACTAATATTTCCCCCTTTAGTTTCGCCTTTTCTTACGCCATTCAGATATCTACTCGGTAACGTATAGTGTGAGATCCAAGGGTGAAATTTGATAATTTATTTGTCCCCCCCTCCCAGCACTACACCATCCATCTTCATTGACATTTAATAAAATACAAATATTTCCTTCCCTTGATATCGGACATCCTCACTGGAGAGGAGAGACAGAGTGATGAAGATGAAATGTTGGCAAATGAGGGAGAAATATCTGTGAGATGGGTATCAAACTATGGGATTTGAGATTGAAGTTTTGCTATTTGTTCGGGGTATTGCATAAATTTCATCCAGAAATCCTTCACCAAAATAATTCTGGAGAGAGAGACAGAGTGATTTGATTGCTATACATGTTTCACATGCAAAATCACCACGTTTCACGCTTCGTCAGTTCTCTCCGAAGAGACGTTTCACTGAGATTTTCAAATCACTACAAATCACAAGTTATTTTCTGATATCATTGAGCACTGCAAGAAAAATGTAGTGCATGAGAGTGCAAATACCTATATGCGGTTTAAGGAGTTCGTATGTCAGGAGAAATTTGAATTTGTTGGCATGATTTGCCAGCTTTCAGGCGTGAAATAGTCACTGATTTGCCGATTTTTAGGGGTATTTTGTGTTGTTTTTTTTTTGTAGATTATAATCAAAAGTGATATTTTAACAATTTAACGACATTAACACAGAAATGCTGTGAAAATTTATTCTTATTGGCGTTTTGAGATGAATAATACATTAGAAGATTTCAATTTAACTCCTTATTTTAGGCAAAGTTGTACCATTTGCAGAAGTTTCGGCGTGCACTGAGAAAAATCCTTCGACTTGAATTTATTATAGTCCGAACAAACCTCAATTCTGAGATTAATCTCATTGTAATTATTTTGTAGAAAATGTCAATTTGGAGATATTAGGGTGATTAAATGCGTACACCAATTCCACATTTGCACAGCTCCCCAAAGCTCAAATTCGAAAGCTATGAAGAGCTTCCATCCTATCAGTTTTATTTTCTTTATTACTGAAGTCTTCTAAAGCTTTTTCAGAAAGCTTTTAAGAGCTTTCTAGAGTCTTATAAGAAAGCTTTCCATAGGTTTCTAATCAAGCTTTCTAGAGCATTCTAGAATTTCTAATGAAGCTTTTTAAAGCTTTCCAACGCTTTTTAAGAAAGCCTTCTAAAGCTTTCTAATCAAGCTTTGTAGAGCTTTCTAAGTAAGCTTTCTAAGAAAGCTTTCTAACACTTTCTAAAAATGTTGTCTGAGAAAACTTTCTGAAAAAGCTGTCTCGAGCTCTATATAAGAAAAGTTTCTAAAGCTTTCTAAAAAAAGATTTCTAGAGTTTTCTGAGAAAGGTTTTGAGAGCTTTCTAAGAAAACTTTCAAAGCTCTCGCGCACTTCCACTTAAATGTACACCACTTTAGTCCATAATATCTAATATATCGATTTCAAAATCAAAGCTTCTCTTTTAAATTGAATAAAGCTGTTTACATCTTCCATGTAAGGTTCATTCACGCAATCGTCTGAATTGTTATAATTCTTCACATTGTATGAATTCCCCTTCAACATAAGCCAAATCGCTTTTAATTTGCATGCCTCAGTCTTGTTCCATGAATCCCCGAAAACATTCCTCAATAAGTGGCTAATCTCACTGATTTCTCTCAGTGTATTGATGTGGGAAAATAGTTTGGAGAAGTCAGGTGAATTTCCAAGCTCAACAAAAGTGATAAATTTCTGCAATTTCCTCGCATATAACACTAATTTGCAAATATTGTTTTCGCCGTTGTTTGGCGCTTCGCAGCGGAACTTTGGTGATTCGCGAAGTGTTTCACTTTGCGAGAAACCCATTGCACCGAATAGTTTCCCACTAGACTAACGCATGTTACGGCATTTAGCATTGGGGGTTGGTGGATATGTTGATCGAAAACGTGGCAATTTGGTGAATTTCACTCGATATGTGTGTGCCTATAGTCAAAAACAAGATTCGCTAATGAAACATGAACACAAAATCCCTTTTGATGATGGACTCTGTCGATATGGCAAAGCTGCCTTCATGCAAATTAAACAACGCTTTCCAAGTCACTGACCATCGAATGCAATAAGTACATTTTCGACAGTCCCACACCCAGTGTTGGGCATCAATAAAGAAACCACCATGTGGAGCTCTTCCAACATTCAAATTGTGGTTGACGAATTCTGCTCCCAACTTCGTAGGATGTTTGCCCGTTTATCCCAATTCAATGAAAACGGGGAAATAAAAAAAAATCGATTCCTCCCAGTGTTTGGAAATCCTTCCCACTATTCCATTCTCATTCATTCCATTCATGCATTCACTGGGTATTACAATTGTTTTCCATCATCCTCCCTTTCGCACTCGCATGCGGTTTTTCTCCGGGAAAACTTTATGATAGGGTAAAGGGGATGAACAAGAAAAATATCGAAAAGAATTATTATTCTATGGATTCTATGTTTGTAAGAATGGCTGATAGATTAGCTTTAACGAGCTTTCAGAACATATTAAGAGCTTTTTGTATTTTGCAAAAGCTTTCGTTCAAAACTTGTGAATTTTAAAAAGTCATTTTGAACTAATAAGAAAAAAGACAGCTCTAAAACTTACTGAGCTTTAAAGAAAATTTTTGAGCTTTAAAGCTCTTGAAAGTTTCTCTTTTTAAAGAATTCTTTTGAGGTTTTTAAACATCTTGATTTTTAATTATTACTTGAAGCTTGAATGATCTTTGAATGGAAGCATAAGAGAGTTTTAAATGGAAGCTTAGAAAGCTTTGAATGAAAGTTTGAGAAAGCTTTCAATAGAAGCTTAAAAGTGCACTTAATGGATATTAAAAAAGTTTTGAAAGAAAGCTTAAGAGAGCTTTGAATGGAAGCTTAAAGAGCTTTAAAGAAAAGCTTTTGGGAGCTTTCATCTCAATATTTTATTTTTTATACCAACTACATATAACACATTCTATGAAAGCTTAAAGAATATCTGTCTGTAAAAGCTCTCTTTTTCAAAGCTCAGAATTTTTGTTAAAAGCTCCACAAGTTGAAGAATTCTAAATGAATTGTTACCTAAAAGCTTTCACAAACTTTCGAAAAGCTCATAAAATGTTCTAAAGTTTCTTGAATGCTTAAAAGATCAATCTATCAGAACTTCCACTTCCAAAACAGAACTTCCATACAAGAGAACACCATTTCTCATCATAATATCTTCCCCTTGCTGTTCACTCAACTATTGCCGTGTAACAGCACCTTTAATTGCTCCATATTACGACTTCCTACCCTATATCCGGAAAAGAGACATTGGGGTTTTAAATGTTTGCCTCTGAATGTGATTGTGGTGAAAGTTTTTGATTCTATAATAAGTTCAATACAAGTTTTCCTACAACTGTAATTCTGTTTATTCACCATGACATTCTCACACTGTTTTCTCCCCAAATGAATCTCATCTGAGGCTTGAGTTTCGATGGGTGTGAGGAAAATGTAATAAAGTGACATGATTTGCCAATGGAAATTTTCAACCATCGGCAAGGACGTTAAACTATGTTGTCCATGAGAAAGCCGAGAAAGTTTTCTTGTTTCACACAATAGGAAAATTGCTTTGTTTCCTCTCTCTCAGTCTCTCTGGGTTGGAAAACATGCCGCACGACTAGTGAAAAGCCTTTACTAACCGAGCTTTCGGTCACACGAAGTTGGATGGAGTGCAAAAAGGGCGACAGCAAGTATATAACAGTAAGAGAATGTGAATAAGCTATTTCCTTTGTTCCACTTTTCATCCACTTAAATCTCATTTGAATTTGAGTCTCCTTTTCCTCAAACTGAATGGAAAGTGAGGCTGGCAAGGCATGGATTGTGGCTGAGATAAATCCAATACAAATCACATACATTTTGCAAAATTAGCGTAGAAAGGGGAAAATCTATTTAAAGAAAGACCTTCGAGTGCTATATATCTTGTATACATAATATATTGTCCTACAAATGGAGAATTTCAATTTACTTTAAATATCCCTTTCATCTTTAATAGTACTTTATTCTTTATTACTATCGATAGTATTAGATCGGTAATAAATTACTCAATTAATTCCTGTTCTATATACCATGTTAAAGCTGTGTAGAAAATCATCGTAGAATATCCATTCTGGCAGATTAAAGGGAGAGCCACTTAAGAAAATTGTACAAATTTTACAGAATTAAAAATTAGATAAGATACAAAAGCTAAAAGAAAATATACGAAGCTTTCAAAACAAAATTCTGAACATTTGCAAAGTAAAAGAAAAGGCCAAGGGGAGTTAATACTGTCAGAAAGACATTACACCACTTCCACATTATGTTGATAAGATCTCCAAAGCTCCAATTCGAAAGCTTTGAAGAGCTTTTATACTATCAATTTTATTTCTTATACAAAGCCTTTTGAAGCTTCCTAGAAAACTTTCTAAGAATCCTTTCCAAAGAAACTTTTCCAAAGAAAGCTTTCTAGAGTTTTTTAGAAAAGCTTTTATTTGGGGTTGTCTAAAGCTTTATGAGAAAGCTATCTAAAGAGTTTCATGAGAAAGCTTCTCAAAGACAGTTAGAGCTTTCTAAGTATGCTTTTTAAAAAAGGTTTCTTAAAAAATAGTAACAAAAGCTTTCCAAGAAAAGTTTTCAAATCTTTCTATGAAAGCTTTCTATGAAAATATGCAAAATCTCTTTGGAATTTTCAAAAGCTTAGCGAGAACTTCAAAAGTTCTAAAAATTATCTGAAAGCATTTTAAATTTAACAATTTTTTATTGTCAGTAAATTTATATAAAGCTTCACAACAATTTTAGAAAGCTTTCAGTTAATCTAGCTTGAATTTTTAAAAGTTTAAGTGCATAAAAGCTCCTGGATGTTTTCAAAAGCTCTTCAATAAATTCCTAAAGCTCTGGAAGAACTTCCCGAAACTCCAGCTATTTCTTCGAAGCTTTCAAAATCTCAAAGCTCACACGCACTTCCATTCAAATGTACACCATTTCTAACCATAATATCCCCCTTTTGGAAAAGCTTAAAGAAAAGAAAATGAGAAATTTAATAAAATCAAGATTAACGAAAAAGCTGTAGAACTTAGAGCTTTTACTTTAAGTTCTGTTATACGAAGATTGAGCTTTCGGTGACGATTTTTATCCAGTGATTCACCCTTGGCAGATTCTGCTGAGAACATTCAAGTAAATCACCGCATTTTTCTCTAAATGTTCTCCGATTTCTATGCCATAAAAGGGTGGGTGGGTGAGAGCACAAGACTACTAAGAAGGTCATCAAACGGGGTAAGATCATGTAAGTCGCCTATAAAATCTGGTACTTTAAACACTATCAATTTCCTGTCCATTTAACCTGATGCAATAGAACTTCCTGCACACATTGTGCTGAGGGAGAAGTCGGTCGGATGGGAGGCGCAGAAATTGAAGAAAGCTCAATTCACTGCTACTTTATGATTCTCTTTCTCGCAAGGAGCATCGGGGTAATCCAATAATGCTCTCCATTGAAGCCGACTGAAACTTCTTGTACAGCCAAGTTGTACAAAGAGGGTGGGCGTCATGAAATATACATTGATTGGATATATAATATGAAGGAAATGTCTCAATTTGTGGCTCCAAATGCGGTGGCTTGTACAATCGCTGGACGGAGTAATTAATATAATTAAGCTTATTGCATCATGAGTGTCCATTCTGCGAATAGCGGAGCAAAATATGTATAGTTATTCATATGAGGGTGGGAAAGCATTGTGAGAGCTTTTTTCCCACCCTCTCATTTCCATTATACTGATGTAACAAAATTTTCCCCCATTCTGACAAGAAAGTTTCTATTTCCAACACGATGACCGTGCAGGAAACTATTTTCACTCCATGGGGAGTTCCTCTAACGCGAAAATTCATAAAATGGTATGAGGAAAATATTAAGCAGAAATCATGATGGGGTTTGTACAGGGCTTTTCTATTAGTTTCAATTGCAATTCCTAGAGAATGGGCGACAGAGATGATGGGAGAAATTTTCACGTAATATGGAATTTGCAGTGGAAAACTTTTCCCACCTCCCCATATCAGTCACTTTTAATTCCATTTCATATTCTCATTATTGTTTCTCCACAATCTCCTCATATCAACCTGAATTGTGATGTTGGACAAGCAAATGTTTGGATAATCAAGTTAAAATAATTTTCTGGTGAAATTACTAATTATTTACAGAACATTATTTCTCAATTTTCCACATATAAATTTACTGAAGGTGTAATTAAACATTTTCCAGCGATATTAATGTAATTTGGAGGTATTTTTCCTGCCCAAAAGATCTTCAAGGGGGAGATATTATGTTTCTATAAGAGCTTTAGACAATTTTATATTGAAAGCTTTGCCAATTTTATGAGCTTTCTCAAGCTTTTGAGCATCTTTTCACTTTAAAAGCTTTAACAAATCATTTTGAACTTCTCGAATTTAAGAAAGCTTTAAAGAAAATGCTATTGTATAATAACATTCTAAAAACATGTAAAGCTTTCAAACAAAAAATTAAAATATCCCGAGCTTTTAAAAAAATGGTAGAGCTTTGTCTTATAAAAAGTCCAAAGCTTTAAAAAAAACACACACACATAAAGCTTTCTAACAAAAAATTAAAAAAATCCCAAGCTTTAAAAAATTAGTCGAGCTTTATCTTATAAAAAGTCCAAAAAGTTCAAAGCTTTCAAAAAAGCGTTCTAAAAGCTTTTTTTTTTAAATGTTAGCATAGTAACTTCTGTAACTCTTTCTTTAATTCGAGAAGTTCTAAAACTTATGCAGCAACTTGCGATATTTTGAAGAGCTTTTAAATTGTTAAAGCTTTCAAAAGCTTATGCAATATCTATTCTAAAATGTCCCAAAACTTTTTTGAACTTTTGAGAGCTTTTTCTTTAAATTTCCTCAAGCTTTCTGATAAGAAATTTCAAAGACGAACTTTCTAAAAGTCTTGTACACAATTTCGACAACAATATCTCCCCCTTGGTGTCCTTCATGACACCATTTTAGCCAATTAAGCATCAATTTAAACTTAGCCAGTAATAACCTTCCGTTCAATTGATTATTCCATGTTATCAGCCCAGAGTCAAAGTTCGAGTCTCCTTTAATTTCTTCAAGTCGCAAGTCCTTCAAGATGAGGCTGAGAATTAATACTTACCAAGAATATTCTGGGCACAGCGAATGGGAAGTAAATAATCTCTGGGATGTAAAATATCTTCCCCAGTAAAATTTTCATAATGGCAATGAATATTAAATTATTTCCTCTTCATTATGGCTTTTGGGTATTTTCATGTGGCAATTTTTCCAGAAGCCAAAAAGGGGAGAAAATTTATGGGAACAACTTCCCTCGCAGCCCTTAATCTCCGTCGTGCCGAAAAAGTTTTTCTTTTATCAATTTTGAATGCGATTTTGAGAGCCTCTGCGAGAGTTAAATATGTTGGACTTTTTTTTCGTTCAAAGAAAATTTCTAAACTCTATGGAAAATCAATCGAATCTCTGGCAAAGAGGAAGTTTTACTTAATTTTTGGCGTGATAAGTGTTGGATAGGAGATTTTGGAAGTTTGTAAAACAATGTTATGACATTGGAAGTGAATTTTGCAGCAAGTTTAACCCCTTTTGATATGCTTTCTGTATCATGTTTCGAACTTATGAAGGGACAATCCCAGGGATAAGCTAAAAGACAAAGTTATGACTATTGATACTTCCGGCAGTAAGTTTCTGACTCCTCTCTTAAGGGATGAAGTGAATTTAATTATAAAGTAATTTATGATGTGTGGCTTAAGATGGGGTTCTTCGAACTTGTGTTGCTTTTCGTGGGAAATTAAAGGGAGAAAGAGCTTTTCCAATGTTTTCTGGCTTTTCGAAAATTACTGAGTTCAGTCTTACCGGGGGGATGCGAAAGCTCTTGGGGAAGCCACCCCTCTAAAATACTCATCAATTTATGAGACTCCTGGGGGTGAGGGTGTCGGAGATTAAAAAAGGAAGAATTTTTATTGGCTCCTTCAAGTCTCATTTTTTTTCACCCCTGCGAGCTTTTCCCTCAGGTTTCCCAATTTCGGTGGCTCAAAAATTAGTTGATGATAAATAAGAAACGTGAAAGACCGAGTCAATGGCCGGAACCTCGCAAGGGTGAGTCACTAAAGGTATTTGTTAAGTTTGATTTCATTCACATTCTATTCTCAGAAAGCTCTCAAAATTCTGCAAAAGTTTAAGGAAATTTTAACAAAAGAATGATTGGGAAAAGTAAAAAACTCTTGAAGCTTTTTAATTAAAGCTTCAGGAATTTCTTTAAAAGCTTTATGAGTTTTTCAAAAGCTCAGAAGTTTATCCAGAAATTCTACGGAACTTTGAAGACTGTAAACCTACTACTAAAAGCTCGAAAAGCTCAGAACTTTATCCAGAACTTCTATAGAATTTTTAAGACTGTAAACCTACTATAAAAGCTCCAAAAGCTCAGAAGTTTATCTAAAAGCTTTACAAAGTTTCAAATGCGCTTAAAATTGATTTTTAAGCTATAAAAATAGCTAAAGCTTTTTATGAAAGTTTCTAAAGCTCCAGATATTTCTTGATTGCCTTAAAAATTCTTAATCTTTTAATTAAAGAAAAAGCTCCGGAATTTGTTTAAAAGCTTTCTCCATTCTCTTCTCTTAATTTGTACAATTTTTCCCAAGGCACCATTCCCTTGGAATCTCGTGTTCTTCTTTCTCCCTTCTGGAAGCACTATGCAAACAAAAGAAGAATAATTCTTCGGCACATCGTGTCACGCTTCATATTCATTGCTATTCACGTTCTGAGGGGGAGTTGGAAGGACAGTGAGGGATGCTTAATAGTATGACAAAAGGTGGCTTCACACTCCCACACCCAAAATGGATGAGTCTCATTATTATATTCGTAAGAGACAAGCTTCACATTTTCTTTTCCTCCTGCATTTCATCGTCTTGGGAGAATGTCTTGCCTGCGGGAAGGAGGAAAGAAGGAAATCCCCCCGCAAAAGGAACGAGAGTGAGGCAGGACCAGGAAAAAAGGAGGCTCACATACACCCTTCAATGACTAGAGATGTATGCATAGTGTAGCGTTAATACAATGAATGGGGCGACAAGAAATGGACATTTATTATTGTTAATGTCTGTTGGCAGCAATTTCAGCGGAAGTTTAAGCTAATTTATGGGGCAAAGTTGCCCAAACGTAATTACTGTATCTCATTATTATTTCGTATTTTTTCTCACCATTATCTCACACTTGTCTTGGGGACTGTCTCGTTTTTTCCTTCACACCTCGTGTGGTGACTCACAATGTCTTCGTTAATAACTTAACATTCACCATGGGCACAAGTCTTTATGCAATTTTAAACCCAGCCACTAATTTCATGGGGTAATTTTTGGCACAAGCAATTTGGCAAAGGGGGAATTTATTTTCAACACTAAACAGAGATAAGCTGATACTGGAAATGCCTCCAAACTCTACTTAAAAGCTCTTTATGCTTTAGGAGTCTCTAAAACATCTCCTAAGTAAAGCGATTCGCTCTTAAAGTAGATTCAGTGAACTTCATATGTTACTACAAAATGATTTTTCTAAATTAGGAATATGCCTTAAAGCTGGCTTTAAGGTTTAAGATAGCCCTAATCTTTAAGCAACTGAGACTTAAGCTAGCGTCCAGTTTAGGCCATCCCTAGGTTTTAAGGTAGCCTTAAGGCTGCTCTAAACTGCCTTAAGTTTAGGCCAGTCTTCACCTCTAAGCTAGCCTTAAGACTGTTTTAAGCTAACCTTAAGATTAGGCCATTTTTAAATTTTAAGGTAGCCTAAGGGCTGCTCTAAACTAGCCTTAAAATTAAGCCAGCTTTAAGTTTCAAAGTAGCCTTAATTCTTCCCTAAACTAGCCATAAGTTTAGGCCAGTCTTCAGCTCAAAGCTAGCCTTAAGACTGTTTTAAGCCAGCCTTAAGATTAGGCCAGCTTTAAGTTTCAAAGTAGTGTTAAGCATGCCCTAAACTAGCCATAAGTTTAGGTCAGTCTTAAGCTCTAAGCTAGCCTTAAAGCTGTTTTAAGGTAGGCTTAAGATTAGGCCAGCCTTAAGTTTCAAGGTAGCCCAATAGGCGGCATTCACTTACGACTTAAGCCTCGAAAAGTTCTATGCTGCTAATGGAAAGGAACGAGACTTAAGTCGTAAGTGTATAAGGGCTGCTCTAAATTAACCTTAAGATTAAGCCAGGCTCTAAGATAGCCTTAAGCTAGCCTTAAGATTAGGCCAGTCTTATTTTTGTAGGTTGCCTTGTGGCTGCTCTAAACTACCCTTAGTTTTAAGCCAGTCTTAAGGCTGCTTTAAGCTTAAAGCTAAACAGCCTTAAGACTGTTCTTTCTATAATTAAGAAAAAACGTCAGTATAAAATCAACCCTGTTATCCTAATAAGTTTACTTTTAGAGTGGGGTATCAAAATTTCTCTTTGTGTACAAAAGAGTAATTCAAACCAATAATTATATTTGCTAAAGTTTTAGTTACTTTCCCACCTGCATAAAAGTTCAAATTTCATCCATTTTAAGTATGAACAAATAAAGGGGTGTGTGTGAGATAACAAAAGGGGGAGATGCAAGCATTACAAGTTGAACATGATAACAATAATTATTTATTTACTTAACACCCTATACAGCTTTTCTTGAACTTGTTCTTTTGCCGTGATTTTCCACGATTTTAACCACAATTCCCCCTCACACCCTCTCTGTTCATCCGGTAATTTTCTCAAACTACTCGCATATACCATAAATTTTCCCCTCGAAAAGCCATGCATCGGGTGAGGAGAGGAACGTTGCATAGAAAGTTTAATGTATATCAGGTATGACCTTTCCTTGGCCCCCAGGGGTGGATTCTCTGTAACATGAGAAGTTGTGTGTGTGGGTGGGCGAAGCCATTAAAAAGTTTAAACTTACTTCCCAACCCCACAGTGCATATTGCGCGATTTTAATAAATGGCCACACGTAGGTTTACAACCATACTTTTCATATTTTATTGCAAAATATTTCACCCTCCATTTTCCATCTCGCCCACAAAGATATGAAAATTGTGGCGGTGAAAGAATCCATCTCAAAAGGATGGAGGAGAGAAAAGGGATTCAATTGGCACCCACTGTTCCTTTGTCGCTAGCATTTTGTCCTCTGTTTGATCTCTTGACCTTCCCTCATGATGCACCACAATAACTCCATTCTATTCAAAAGTCATCTCAAAATTGCACATAGAAAATTCCATAGAAATATCGTCGGGGAATCTTTAAAGCTCACCCAAGGGGTTGTCAAGTGGCGCTATTGAGAGTCACAAAAGCAAGTATTGGCAACAAGTTTAATAATGCGGAAGTCTCCTGATTAATATTTTCTAATAACCAGTAATTTAATAAATAATTGCATACACAATTTGCTCTAATAGGCATTTAGTTGCCCGTTAATTTTATTACATTTCATTTGCTGCACTTTGTAACTGCTTTCTCTCCCTCATTTTCCAACCATAAAGTATAATGTGGGAAAGATTTTCAGTCAGTTTCTGCTTTTCTATTATTTTATTATATGGAAGTTTAGCTCTTTGAGGAAAAGCCATTCACACTACTTTGAGAGATTTTCTTTACCACAAATGACTTTTGACCTAATTTTGAGAGAAAAGCTTACAAAGCGAAGGAGAGCTTTCGATATTTCTATTGAAGAATTAGAAAATTATTACAAAGAATCAAAATTGAAAATATATTTTTTATATTTTTCACATCTTTAAAGACGATTTTCATCTTTTCAATCAATAATTTTATTATTTTTTTTACTTTTGAAAATGAAGCTTTAAACATATAATTCTTTATTAACCAGTCAGTGCTATTGAAGTCTTTATTTTAAATTTAAAGCCCCTGTCACGTAGATCGTCTCTTTGTTGCTGACTTTGAAAATAACTGACATTCCTCAATTGAATTCATGCAGAGGACATTGTGAAGTGGTGCATGTCCCCTATAAAGTGCATCTAGAATGACAAAGTTGGGGTGCTTTTGGTGTATCTTTGACCAGGTTGGGATTATTATTTTATTTTATATATATAACACAAAAGGGGACTTCTCTTCACTCGCACTATTCTAACAAAATTCCACAAATATTTCATTTTACTTTGTATAGAGGTAAGTTAGCAAAAAGCCAAGCATACCAGAAAGCACAAATACTTTTGGCAATTTGTTGGATTATTTTTTATGAGTGCCATGTTAGTTCAAAGAACTCAGCTGGTGAAGTAAAGAAAAAATTTCAGGGATATATAGAGAAATTATTTAATACCTATATACATAAGCGAGGGGAAAAAGGGATTCATGTGCACAATTCATGAGGAAAATCAATTCATCTTTAGCAGTCGCCGTTTGAATTGGAACCTATAAGAGGATCTGAGGCGGGTTTTTTGCCCAACATCCAATCCTTTCTTCTTTCTGGGGGATGAATGGGTTGAAAAAGGGTGCTCATATGGTGTCCAATTCTTGCACACCGACATTTTGCTGCTTCAGTCGTTTAACTTTGATTTATTGAACGACGGGGTGAGTGTGAATAAATTTTCACAGTCATGTGTGCAAAAGCATTTGGAGTTGTGAATGCATAGTCGCTGCGATGGATATTGAGAGGTGAATTCGGAGAGGTGGCGCTGTTCAAGGGGGAGATATTGTGGTCAGATGTGGTTTGCAATGGAGTGGAAGTGCGTGAGCTTTCAGTGAGCGGAGCTTTCAGAACATTTTAGGAGAGCTTTTTAGAAAATGTTCAAGAGTATCTGCGTCAGTATGTGAGCTTAAGTAAGCTTTTAGAGCTTTCATGAAAGTTCTGGGAAAATTGTAATGCTCTGGATCAACATGGTTTAACAATATGGTTTAACAATTGTCAGCAGTTTTACATTTTCTATTATATTAAGTTCCCTCCGCATTGAAAGCTCTAATAAATTTTCATTAAAAGCTCTTAAAAATTCTTAAGTTCTTGTAAATAAAAGCTTAAGTAACTAAAAAAAAACAATTTTTATAAATGTTTTAAAGCTACTGGATTTTGTTAGAAGTTCTAGAATTGTTAGTAAATGGAATTTTTGAAAATTTTAAAAAAGCTTTTCAAAAATGCCTAAAATTCCTAAAGCTCCTAAAGCTTTCTTAATGCAAATTTCTTTAATGCAAATTGCACGATCTTGGTTCATTAGTGAGGAAAGAGACAAAGAAATATTGAATTTATCACAAAAATTTAAGTTAGGGGGAAGTGGGGCAGCTGCGTAGTGACTATGTTGTGGCAGTTATATTCATATATTTTTCCATAAAATTTTCTCATGCTCTATCACAAAATTTAATTTCTTTAAATTAAGTAAACTTTGGATTGTAATTTTTGACTCAAACTCATTAAGCAACAATAAAAATTTCTGGTTAATAGTTAATTTAATTAAATTGTAAGATTTTTTTTAGAATTCTTACCAACACCATGTTTCGGGTTATTTTTATTTCATCTTATATTATAGTTGTATTATAGATTTTGTCAAACAAACGGAAACTTCGCTATGTATTATAGCAGATCACTATCAGAGACTGTGTTGGACAACAAATTTAAACACACCAGTTTACAATTAAGATTTTATTGTTCCCCAAATTCATTTAACAAAATTGCCCAAGCGTAGCGATCTATTTCACAACTTTTTCCATCTGATGTTCTAAAATATCTCCTTATGACATTTCACCTCACTATCGCTGAAACCCTGGAACTCCTCCGCCACATCCTCAAAACGTCCAATGACCTGATATTAATTTAGGAATCTGGCGATTTATTAAACAGTTCGCAAAACAAAAATTTGAAAAGTATGTCAGATCCAAAAACAGCGCACGGGTCCAATGGACTAGGCCGTGCTTTAGGACTCGCAATCGGTTTGGAAGAGGTCACAGCTGTAAGTAAAACGTAATTCAAGGTTATATAGTACCTAAAATAATGATTTTCGTAATATGTAACTTACAAATCAGAAGTATTAAGATTAAGGTAGGAACCAGGACCAAGTATTTCAACATGTTGTTTCTCAAATAAAATTGAAAACTCGACAAGAAATCAACTGTTTACCTCACTTGTTGAGAAGTTACTGAAATTTACATTGAAAATGTCGTTATTTTAATATTATTTCCGGACCATAGTAACTATGAACTATTCGTGATTCCATTATCGTGTAAATTATATTTTAATGTAAATTGCACGATCTTGGTTGTTTAGGGAAGAAAAAGACAAATAAATTTTGAAATTATCGTAAAAATTTAAATTCATAAATCCTCGTTATACGCCGACCTACTATAAACGGAAACTTTTTTGAGCGCCCATCATTTTTTTTTTTGGAATGTGGGAACCCTAATTCGTGGAGCGCTCCTACTCAGAGGTTGCGGCGGTGACTTCGATTTTGGTCACCCATTCAGTAAGCTGGGATTAAGGAATCCCAGCTAAAAATGTGAAGAGGCCATCGTGGGAATCGGAAGTTCAATTGATGGTGAATTATTCGCAGGAGGAATATCGGTGCAATTTGGCAAAAGAAAATCGATTGGGGAAACGTGTGTGTTTAAGATGAAATGAATCAGGTTAGAGCATTTCCTGCCAGATATTCACAGCACGTTCTATTTGAATTGTCCCCGTGTGTGAAAAGTCACCAAAAAGTCCACCACTGCACAGGTAAACATACACTATTTGTCAAGTAGGTATATACCTTGTGTAAGATATTGCACAAATTTGTAGATTTGACTTCGTGTGGAAATTGCATCAAAAAAACCAAGAGTTTGTGTTGTTGGTTCTCTTTTTTAATTTAAAAAACGACAGATGTCAGTTGGACAATTTTTCTTGTCGTGATTTAAAAATTTAACGGAAAACTCTTCATACGATTTATAATCTTGCGGTAAATTCTATAATCTCTACAAAGTTAAGGTGATAAGCTTTAAAACTTCTCTCTGATGTTTTGCTGGGAAATCGCTTTTAGTCGTTTTAGTCAGAAAGTTGGGTGTTGTGAGATTGCATAAAGAAGGAAAGCTCACCGCAGTGTTTGCAGGTGATTTATTCAAGAGAAAAGTTTCCAATTGACTGGTTATTGAATTAAATTTTCATACATTGTCTTCTCTTGAGCCCGCACGATGTTTTCAATTTATGTTTCACCGGGAAATTCAGAAAACTTTTAAATATGAATTTGATTTAAAGTCATCCACAGATTCTTTTATCTTTTCATGTTACTAGTGTTTCTGATGATTTGATTATGTTGAATATTTTATGGCGGTGAAGTCTGTTTTTGAAATTTTCTTTAACTTTTGTGCATTCGCTGTGGGAGTTTCTTATTTGAGTTCAAGGGAGAGGTATTCTAGGCTAGAATCGTTATATAAAATTTTAAATTCTTCTTGATTTTTATATAAGTTCTTCGGAATTTTTAGGAATACCTACTCCATGAATTTCTACTGGAAATTCTTTATAAATTTCTACTGGAAATTCAATATGAATTTTTACTGGAAATTCTCTGAATTTCTACTGAAAATTCTCTGAATTTACACTGGGAATTCTCTGAATTTACACTGGAAATTCAATATGAATTTCTACCAGAAATTCAATATAAATTTCTACTGAATATTCAATCTAATTTTCTACTGAAAATTCAATCTAAATTTCTATTGAAAATTTAATATGAATTTCTACTGGAAATTCAATATGAAATTCTACTGAAAATTCAATATGAATTTCTACTGAAAATTCAATATGAAATTCTACTGGAAATTCTCTATGAATTTCTACTAGAAATTCTCTA
>CAKKOB020001676.1:0-19431 GCA_918844115.2 Phlebotomus perniciosus
AACTCTTGTCGTGAGCGAGCTGCGTCAACTTGTCGCGATACTCGGCGATCTGTCAATGATAAAATCAAATGTTTAAAATTGAAACGATATCTTCTCTTTCATTTTCTTCCTTAAATTGTTTTTCATTTTAGGAAATACCTAATAAAATACTAGGCTAAGCCCTTTAAGAAAATGAGAGTCGTGAAACTTGAGCAGAGAACACACGCGCGCGGTGTTAGAGTGTCTTTGGGTGCTCCCCGGGAGTCTCTGGGAGCAAAGAGTGCCTTTTGCGAGTTTTTCAATTCATTTTTCTTTCATTTTTCATGCCAAGTGGTGGAAGTGATTCCACAATAAGTTACATAACAGTGATCATTGTTTGACTAAGTAAGAACCATTCAGTAGACTACATAGTAATCTTTTCAGTTAAGAACAAAAATTGGGTTCGCTGGCTCACATTGTATCAAATATGATACATAAATATATGTAGGGAAGGAGCCGGACAAGCGCTAACGAACTTTACATACAAATTTTTCCATTTGTTCCACGGAAAACCATGGAAAAGTTTTTCATACAGAAAAGTCAAAAATAGGATTATTTTTGTATGGAAATTTTCTTAGGAAAGTTCCGCGGAATTTAATTCAAAAATACCCATGTTTAGCAAGGAATTTTCCAAGGGATTTTCTTTGAGAATTTCCAATGGAAAATAAAACGTTATAACAGAATTTTTCCAAGGAAATCCTTTGGGAATTGCCAAGGATATTTCCATCCCTGACAGGAAATCTAAAGGAATTCCACTCTAATGTGAATATTCCGCTGTAATTCCCAGAGGAATTCCTAAGGACGTTTCCTGTTGGTTTCTACCCATTTTCGAGCATTGGAAAAATAGGAAAAAAACCTGAGAATTTTCCGTGGAAAAGTTCCTGTTTTCCTGGGGTTATTTAATTCTTTTTCAAAGCCACTAAAACTCTTTAAATATTTTAAAGAATAACCTGTAAAATTAAGATATAAAATTTAGTTTTAAACTGTCTTAAATTCATCCGTAATAAAAAATTAGAGTATGAGGTTGGATAAAAGAATTTCTCTCCATGTTATAGACAAAGCGAACAGACGGTCTTCATTGGCTTATTGATGTGGACTCGACATGCAACAATCAAAAACCGACAAAGCACCGCAAATTCTAATATCATAATTTGATGTTTTTGTAAATTCTTTGTTTTCCCAAACCCCCTCAGATGCCATAAATCTTGCACCCGCCATGGCATATTGGAGGACTTTCTCCATTTGGCAAATCAGTCAATTTGGGTGGGTAAAGGAGTGGCGCATTCGGGGAGGCCAACAATTTACATGGAAATGAGCCCAAAATTCAAATTTTACATTTGACACGTACATTACAATTATTAAATCACCCTGGCCCCATAGTGGAATGCCTAATATCAACATTAAACCCATCGAGAGGGTGGTGAATCCTTGCGGAAGGGAAAATTAATATTACTCACCACATAAATCGAATTAATTTGCATTAATTTCGCATTGCCGTAATATGGGGATTAGAACAATGTCTTAAGGTACAGGTATCACAGGAGAGGGTAGCAGATGAACTCAACATTTATTGATTTAAATCCATCAACGAGGAAAGCCGACAGGCATGTTTCTTTGGTAAATATCTCTACTATCTGCAACTCACTTATCATGTTGGGGAAATCTTAATGTATTACTTGTGAGAAAATGAAGCGAAATCACATCACGGAATTTTTTTTTGATGAATTGAATGAGAAATACTGAATTTAAATCAAATTGCAAAAGGCATTATTGGCAACTGGCAACATGCAATTTGCAAATAAAATCTTTCCTTGATTTAAATTGCGACTCTATCGTAGCTCGTCTGTAATCATGTACATATACATATAGGGGGACAGAATTTCGTCTGTTGAAGGTTAATAGGATAAGAAGGATTTTACAACTTCAAAGGGTAATATCATGAACAATAATCCAAGGATTTTCTCTAAATTTTAGTATTTTGTAGGTGACGCAGAGAACTTTCCAAAAAATGTCTTCTTTAGTTTGTTAGATTTATCTGTAAGTGAGATATGATTGTTTAAAGTTTAATGAAAAATGGCGCCACCGTCGCTCAACTTCCTAAACTTAATATTATGCAATTTCTTTCATAACATTTCCTGCTCGGTGGTTCTATTCATTGAGCATTTTACAATGATTAATTCACTTTCAAGGGGGTGTAACTTCAAAAAAATGTACAAACTGAAAGAATAAAACAACATTTTCAAAAAAAAGAAAGCCCTTGACAAAAAATATTTGTGAAAAACCTAGGAGTTAGATATTATGGTCAGAAAACAGAACACTACCTCCAGGATTCTCACATTATTGTTGAAAAGATCCCTAAAGCTCCAATTCGAAAGCTTTGTTAAAATGCTTTCTGAGAAAACTTACTAAATAAACCTTTCAAAATGATTCTAAGAAATATTTCCACAGCTTTCTGAGAAAGCTTTTCTCATAAAGCTTTTCAAAGAAAGCTTTCTCAGATAGCTTTCCATTCAAAGCTAAATCTTTCAGCTTCTTTGAGCTTTGTCTTTGAGCTTTATAAGTAAGTTTACTCAGTTTTTTAGTTTTTTAAGCTGTCTAAGGAAGCTATCTAGAAAATATTTCTAAGATAACTTTCAAAAAAAAGCTATCTAAGAAAGGTTTCCATGGCTTAAAAGGTTTCTAAAGCTCTTTATGAAAGCTTCAAGAAAATGCAAAAGAATTTTTAAAAGCTTAGCGAAAACTATTACAAAAGTTTTAAAAAAAATTATCCGAAAGTTTTACAAATTTTCCTGATGTTTTTCAAATGTTCAGGAGCTTTCCTTAAAAGCTCCTGAAAATTTTCAAAAAGCTTTTAAAAAAATGATAAACTTCCCCTTGTTCTTTATTTTTTTTAATTTGAAACTTTACAAAAATGTTTATAATATTTTTTTTTGTTTTTTAAGATCACAAAGCATTTCCTGAGCTTTTCAAAATGTTCCCTTCCTCAAGATTTTGAAAGCTTTCACAGAACTTTCTTAAGCTTTCCGTGAAAGTTTTATAAAATGAAAACAAAATAAATTTGTACCTTTTTCCCTTTTAGTAACCCACTCTTGTCTTCTGTTAGAAGCATTTTTGGTGTAACCCAAATCACGACCACCATTGGAGTATAATCTCGTCTGAACCGTAATCACCGTCATCAAAATTGTTAAAAGATCCAATTCCTGAGACTATTTTGCATGCAAAGTCGGTAATTCGCATTTCATCATCGCATCCCCGGCTCAATAGGTGAGAAATTGTGCAGAAACATTGGAAATCACGTGTGTTAGTCTTGCATGGTGTCAGTGGAAACACCTTTAAAATCGGTGCAAATTTAATTCCAAATGATGGACTCGTTCACGAAGTCTGAGGCTTGTAATTGGATGAATGGTAATTCATGTTTTGGTAGTTTGCCTCTCTTTTCTCCACTGCATGAATTGCACATTGCAATTATCATGGCAGATGGTGTGGATTGAGATATATATGTTGGGCTTGTGAGTTGGAGTTATAAAATTTTCAAGAGATATTGGGTGGTGAACTAATGACGAAAATTAAATGAAATCATATCAAATGGTGTAGCTCCAACATAGGATTACAATTTCACCCCCAAAAGGGGAGGATTTAAATTGGATGGATTTACCAATTGAGAACTCCTCCGGAAAGATAGCAAAAAGCTCAATGTAGTGTATATAGCAAAAATCCTTTCTCGATGGACTCAACATTTGCCAATTTGATAGACGAATTGCATTGTCTAGATGAGCTTTCATCAATTTTCGAGTCCATCAACAGCGCTTGTTGCAAATTCCACCTTTTCGGCGCCTTTCTGCCTCACCTTGGGTATATCATATCATCTAATCAAAGTGAAAATAACTGCAATTGATCGAATGGCCAGAAGGTATTGGCCGGTATTGGCGAAAAGTGAGGAGCAAGGGCGAAATAAATGGAAGCAAATTGATACTTTGAAAGAAAATGTTTGGTAAAAGTTTGTCAAAAAGAGATCATCATTACAAAAGATTTGTAAATGAGTTGTCCAACAAATTGTTCGTCAAAGTTTGCTCATTTTCGAAATAACAAATTTTTACAAAAAACTTATGTACTTTTAGCAAACATTTTGTTGGCATTTACAAATCTCTCTACAAACTTTAAAAAACTTTTTGATTGACCCCAATTTTACGAATTTGTACAAAAACTTATCCCCCTTTAACAAACATTTTTTGAAACGCTCATTTACAAAACTTTACAAACTTTTACAAACTATGTCAAATGTTTGTTGATCTCTATATTTTACGAATTTTTACAAAAACTTATCCACTTTTAACAAAATGGGAAAATATTCCCCAAATATTTCCCCCTTGGCGGTGGAGTGCAGCCGAAAATCATCCAAAGCATCGCACCTTGGAGCGGATACAATTTCAATCGATTTGGCTTATGGGGTGACGGCTTGGCCATTGACTTTCTCAGCCACGCAAAATTACCTTCGTGAACACCTTTTATTTTGTATATTCGCGAGTGTTGGCATATGTAGGCTGAACAATGATGTATGATTTTCACAAAGTAACAACTAAGCGCCTTCGAGGGCCAAGGGCTGCCATCGTGAAATATTGCCGATGAGCTGAAAAATTCAATTATCCATGGGCCAATTTGCAGAAAGTCAACAAGTTGGAGGTTCCCAAGAAGTCTCTCTTGGACAATCTAACATTAGGCAAAGTAGATGGCATGTGGGGTCACCACTGATTTTCACAGGTTATTAAGGAACACAGAGAAAGAGAGAGAAATCTCCCTGGAGTTGAGTGTGTCGGGTGACCTTTTATGATGCCGTGTTATGTGAGAAATACAAGAACTGGTGTCTGCAAGAATTTACGGCTGCCAATAATGATGGAGATTCTCTAACGGGCCGCGTTTGTTGGAATTGTGTCTAAGGTCATCGCGAGACGGATGGAATGTTGATTGTGAGCAAAAAAAGAGTCAACCACAAGGGGGATAGAAATTATGATTATTTCATTATTAATCAAACACTCAATACCCATTTGGGATTGTCGACAATTGTGACATCTTTCTCCTCGTAGCGGTACATGAGCGAGAGACTCTCTCTCTTGCCAGCCATATTGGTCCTGGAGCACTCAAGAGTTGGAGAAGGTGTCGATCAGAGGCGAATATAGAGGTAACTTGACCTGTGGAGTCATCCGGGACAAATAAAGAAACTTATGGAGAACCATAAGCTTATATCTTCTAAGGTCTGAGATGCCGTGAAATGTTCACCAGTTTTCACCTCGATCACCTTCCGATCAAAGTGAAAAGTGCAGCAGATGAGATATTATAGATTGAAGATTATAAGTTTGAAATAACGACCGTTAATGTCAGGTAATTGTCAAAAGTGATAGTTAATTGTGGCACTCATAAATTGGATTTGACGGTTATTTTCAAATTGACAGTTAAATTTCGCGATCAAAGAGTGACAAACTGTCAAACTGACACTTCTGTCAAATGTCTTATTTTGAACTACAAAGAAACTGTCTGTATAAAAAGATTGTAAAATTGAGAGACAACTGTAACCTAAGAAAAGTCAGTCCGTATCTGTCAAAATGATTATGTTGACATTTCATCTAAACTTCATTTCTGACAGCTGTCAAAATTGACATTGAAAATCGAAAACTTTATCAAATTTGATGCAAATGTTGAATGGAAAATGAAATATCGTTTAATTCTGTGTCTCTTTTTTGTCAAACATGACATTTGAACTATAAATCCACAAGTGACAGCTGTCAAATTAGACGTTAACAAATAAAAGGCCGACTAATTCTTTTTAAATGCATAATATTAAAAAAATTTGAAATTTAACCGTTTAAATTCAATATTATAACCATTAGACCATTTTTTTTACTGAATGCTAAAAGTAATATCTGACAGCTGTCATATTTGGCAATGCTTATCCAAGACATTTATCTATATCTTTGCAACTCTGTCATCAAATGGCTAGATCTGGCACAGTTACAGATATGGTGCAAACATAATTCGAGTGTAAATCTTCTGCAGATTGCAATATATCTCTCAATTTCTTCGCACTGAAATCCAATGAGATTTTTAATGGCAGATCATGTTTCAACTAGAGAAATCTCTTCACCCTCTCGAAGTGCATCTCATTGCAAGCATTTTCTCTAATTGATCCCTACATCATCAGATTTTAATGATGTTGAGGGATTCTCAAAATACAATCACTTAATTAGTGGGAAAGCAATTCGTCTCAAGTATCAGCTTTTCATTTTGTCATTAGAAATTTACATTGATATCTCTTCTAATTGCATCCCTTTGGCTCTGGGATTACAAGTTACAGTAAGGATTGGATTGAAAGGATATTTTCTGAATGTTCATCTCAATGCAATTGATTTTCCCTTGTATATTTGATTATGGCAAGCAATGTGAATATTTAATGATGAATCACTATTTGCTTATCTTTTGATAATATCATTCAAATCATAATATCTTGTTACCTGGAATTCCTATGAAAGGGAGATGAGAAATTTCATCTTAAATTAAAATGGTTGCATAATTAATTGCCTTCTGGATCAATTTCGGTTGAATTTTGCTAACTAACTATGCCTATTAGTTGGGCAAACAGCTGAGTAGAAATGTCGGAAGTCTTCAACCACTTTTCCCAACCCTCCGATGCCCAATATATTTTCCAACCACCAGATTAGTAAGTATAAACACTTTCTTGCTATGCTTTGCTAGTCACTTCCGACAGCTACAATTTCCTCAAAGGTATGTCTAGAGAACCTCATATCTTGGGGTGAGTTGTGGTTGTTTATCAATCGCCCCCCTCCCCCCTTCAATTTTCCACTCCTCATATAAGGTTCTAAAGGTACTGATTTCCAGGAATTTACCTACTTTAACACCTTGAAATTTGCAAGGATTTAAACCCAATTAATATCTCAATATCGCATTTACTATATAAATTCCTTTATCTGTGACATCAAAAGAGCATTTTGAAGGCTCAATAGTGCACTTCTTCCCGTTAAATTCCATCTCTTTCACTGCAAATTGACATCGAAATGATGCAGAAAGTCACTGAGGAGAATAAGCCAGTTTCACGGTTCTCACATGATTTACCTCTTGCGGGATTATATGCAAAAGTTTAATCAGAAATGACAACATATACAATGATGATTATATTGCTCGAACATGCACTTTAGACTACGAGGAGAGCAATACAGGAATTAAGAGATTGTTTTGGTGGCATTTTATCTACTGAAAGTTTCGCTGTTTGTTTGTCTGTTAATGATAAATGATATCTATAAAGAATGCATGAGCTTTTAAAAAATATTAATCAAAAATATGTATTTGGCAAATGGAGGAAAATCTCTTCAAAATTATATACATAAGAATGAAAAAAGCTCTAAAAGCTCCACAGAAGACACAAAAGACTTCAAAACCTAAAGGTTTATAAAGCTTTTATAGAACTTTATAAAGCTGGCTAGAGCTTTCTGAAAAAGCTTTTCAATAAGAAAGATTCCTATGTTTTTGCATTCTTTTTAAGAAAGCTTTCTTTAGCTTTCTAAAAAAGCTTTTTTGAGCTATCTAAAATGCATTCTTGAGCTTTCTAAAAAAGCTTTCTAACGAGTTCTAAGAAAGCTTTTTTAGAAAAGCTTTTAAAAACTTTTCTATAGCTTTCTGAAAAAGCTTTTTAATAAGAAAGATTTTTATGTTTTTTGTTTTTTTTTCTAAGAAAGATTTCTAAGAAAGCTGGAGTTTCTAAAGACTAATATGAAAGCTTTAAGAAAGCTTGTAAAAGCCTTCCAGAATTTTCAAAAGCTTAGTGAGAGCCTCAAAAGCTTTAAAAGTTATCCGAAAGTTTTACAAATTTTCTATTTTTTTTAATTCTCGTAAATATCAGCTGAGCTTTAAAGCAATTTTAAAGAGCTCTCAGTTAATCAAGCTTACGCTTTTCAATGTTTTGGAATTTCGTTAAATGCTCCTGAAAGTTTTCAAAAGCTCTAAAAGCTTCAAAGAAATTTTTAAAGTTAGGAGCAATCTTGGAAAAGCTCTAGAAATTCTCTTAAAAGCTCTTCAATCGCTAAAGCTCTGGACTTTATTCAAAAACCTTACAAAGAAAAATTGAAATTCCTGCTATACTTCTCCTGACTATCCTGGCACTCTGCAAAGTCTCTTAGCCTTCAATTTTTTTTCCTGTACATAGCATTGCGTGCCATTGGACGACCTCTTGCGCTATGCTTCTGCCACAATTCCCACACACAGATGTATCTAATTAAAGTGCCTCCCCACCCCAAGTCTCCCGAATCGATTAGAATCACCCAATATAAGAATTGAATCTGCATAAGAATTGCCAGGTATGTATGAGATTCGATTGTGGGATGCTTGGTGCGCTGTGGATGCACAAAACGACGTCTCATCATCATATTAGCGGGGCACCGCAGTGGTTGCCTATGTATGTACATATATAGCATTTGGAATAAATACCCATCTCACTCAGTGGAGATGCTTTTCTCTGCTTTGCCAGCATCACAATCGCGCACTTAACGGTACAAGACCTGCTAAACGGCGAAATAACTTGCCAACAATGAAGATGATCCGCCATGGAGATACGTTGTGCATCTGATTGTGGATGTATATATGGAATTGTATGGTAAAATGACGATGAGTGCGCATCGCGAGTCCATCTGTGCGGAGGCTGAAGTGCTTGGCGATGTGCAACAGCAGAACTCCTCAACGGCGACACCGGACCCAGAGGAGTGTGTGCATGTAGAATGATGATCGAAGTCAAGGTGAGACAACTTACACTGGAATGATGTACAAAAAGGAAGAACTTGCAGGGATTGTTTTGAATTCAAGACGATTAAATTGAGTTAAAAAATTAAATCCATTAAACGCTTTTAGTTGAGTTTAATGAGAGAAGTAATTTTTAAACTTGTTTTCTAGGTATTTTTTTTGCTTTTTTAATATTTTATTTTTCAGTTTTATATTGTTGTTCAAAAGAAAACTCATTACTAAGATTAAAACTCATTAAAAACCAGATACTTAATCCTTTACGATTACGACAATTTCAATTTGAAACAACAAACTACTTTAGTAGTTCTAGATTCGTTATGATGTTCAGTCAAAGTTTCGCTTCCACTTTCAGTGGCATTGATTATGCGTTTTTCGTTCTTGTTCTTGTTGTTTCCTCCCTCATCGGACTGTACTACGGATTTCTGTCCAGGAAGCAACCAAGTACGCCTGAGGAGTACTTCCTGGGCGGCCGAAGTATGGGAGTTATCCCAGTGTCTCTCTCACTCCTGGTCACCTTTATATCAGGCATCAACATCATAGGCTTAACAGCGGAAGTTTATGCTCATGGAACTCATCAATGGTTCTACGTAGTTACTAACTTCCTCATGGTTTTAGTTACGGCCTTCATCTTCTTGCCAGTTTTCTTTGAACTGCAACTAACCTCGATCTTCAGTTACTTGAAACTTCGTTTCGGTCGTAAAGTTCAGCTTCTGGCAAGCTTCATGTACTTCGTGTCTACAACGCTTTTCGTATCAGCAAACATGTATATACCAGCCCTGGTTATTCAATACATTACTGGAATTTCAACGGTTCTTACAACGATTGTCTTGGGAACTGTTTGTGTGTTGTATACGGCGATTGGTGGATTCAGGGCCGTCATTTGGACTGACTTCTTCCAGACTGTCTTGATTGTTGCTTGTTGCGTAGTCATTGCTTGCATCGGTAGTAATATGGCTGGAGGAGTCGAACATATCTGGGAAGCTTCACAACGAGGAGGAAGAGTTATACTACTCGAGTAAGTATTATACAGTTTCAAGACTTTGTAATCTAAGCTTACCCTTACTTCGTATGTTTAAGACTGAATCCGGACCCAACTATTCGTTTATCGGTTTGGACTATGATCTTCGGATATACAATCCTCATAACGCAGCAGTTCGGATTAAACCAAACATCTATACAACGATTTCTCAGTATGTCTAATTTAACCAGAGCCCGATCAGTTCTTCTCCTATTTTATCTAGGCTTCTCATGCCTCTCACTCCTATCCATCGCAACGGCCCTGATCATCTACGCTTACTACGAAGACTGTGATCCTCTAAGTTCTGGACTTATTAGCAAACTTGATCATTTGGTGCCTTTATTCGTGTCTGAATTGGCTGAGAATTTTCCAGGATTGCAAGGACTGTTTGTGGCTGGAATTGTAGCTGGAACTTTATCCACCATGTCTTCATGCCTCAACAGTTCAACCGTTTGTTTGTACGAAGACTTCATCAAACCCTTTCTGCCCACAATGTCACTGGAGAACACTTGTAGACTCCTAAAATTACTGACTTTCATCCTGGGATGTCTACAGATTACACTGGTCTCTGTCGTTGAGCGAATAGGAACGATTTACAAGATTCTAATCACCCTTCATGGATTAACCTGTGGCACCATGCTTGGACTCTTCACAATAGGAGTTCTTTCGACTAAAGCCAATCAGAAGGTAGAAACGTTAAGGTTTTGCAGAAATTTATGAGCATTTTAAAAAATCAGGGAAATTTGTTAAGCTTTCAAATATTTTTAGAGCTTTTGAAGTTCTTGCTATGCTTTTGAAAGGAGAGCCTTTGCAGATTTTCTTAACGCTTTCTTAAAAAGCCTTAAAAAGCTTTCCTAAAAAGCTCTAGAAAGCTTTCTTGAAAAGCTTTAGAAAAGCTTACTTAAAGCTTTCTGAAACTTTCTTAATTTTAGAAAGCTTTCTTCACAGCTTTAAAGGACTTATATAAAATAAAAATGATAGAATGAAAGCTCATGAAAGCTTCCGAATTGGAGCTTTTCTATCTTTTCTAGCTTTTCGTAGATTCTTCAAGTAGTTTTTTTTTTACTTTTGAAGAGCCATTTTTTAACGTTTAAACTTTTGATTTAGGGAGCCTTATCCGGAGCATTAACATCTCTCGTTGGTGTTGGAATCATCATAATTGGCGGATTGACTAAGAAACCAGACGATAATCTTCCAATGAGAACTGATGGATGTCTCAGCAATTCAACCATAAATCCCATAAATGATTTTGAGAATAACTCTGATGATGATTCTCTTTGGATCTTCCGGATAAGCTTCATGTACTACTCAACAGTTGGCTTCATTCTGGTCTTCCTCATTGGGTATCCGGTGAGTTTGCTAACTGGTGGCAATGAAATAACAGATCAACGGCTTTTGACGCCTTTCATGAGGAAAAAGAGTCCCAGAAGACTTTCAATAATAGCAGAAGAACAAGATGTGTCTTAATAAATTTCTTTAGCAAGATATGATGTACATTTTCTGATATTTAGCGCCTCTCCCTTGGCACTTTCTTCATTCTCTGCTGTGTTGCATGCAATTTTGCTGTGGTGATTGAGGATGAGTCAACGTCACTTAAGTCACTAATTATGCTGGTTTTTCTCCATCATTCCACCATCGAAGATGATAAATTTGTCTCTGTGTATTTTCCCGCTAATTTATGCAAATATTTGCCAATTGATTCCAATCATCTTTTTTTGGCAATTGAAAGCAGAGAAAAAAATCATCTGCAAGTGATGTGTAATTGAATTGCTCATCCAGATGATTGTCTCACCTTTCCTGGATGAAGGGGGAAGCGCTATATAGATTAGGTAATTGCGAATATAAGGGCCTCCTAATGATTTATTCACGCCAACTCATGGAAGTTGCAAAAAGTCAATGGGAAGAAGAAATTCTATTTGCCATGTGAGGGCCTCTTCCTCTCACCTTTTCCTATGGGGAGTTCAGGTTTGAAGCCGGTTGGGAAAAATAACGATGCGTATTTGCTCTTTTACGATGCTTCAATGAACTTGAAGATGCCGTGTGTTGTGTGCATTTTTGATTTGAGTGCCATGGCAAATCACAGTGAATTATGGAGATTGCCGGAGAAGTGTTTTCCACCTCTTGGTGAGACCTTTTTGCTCTCAGGAGAGAAAGACACTTCATTTTGCTGGGGAAAATTAATTGAGTTACTATGGACTGGTTTTTACCTTTTGAAGTCAATTTTCTGGGCATTTACCGCACCAAAAGGGGAGCTAATTGAAAGAAATAAGTACGGAGGTATAAAAAAATCACCTACAGCGAGTGTTTATTTTATTACATAGATAGGTAGTCTCAGTGTTCTTTTGATAATATTTTCCTTTCAAGTCCTTTCTCCTTGGATTCATTCAGATGAGGCGAAGAGACAGTGAATAAAAGCAACAAGGAGGGCCTTAAAGGGCCTTAAAATTTAATTGGATATCAATTTTTGTAATTATTTAACGGATTTTGATTTAGAAATATATATTTGAATATGAAAGACCAAACATAATCGCTTATCTTCTTGTAAAACACTTTGATAGCGATATTTTTCATCATTTCTAATACCTAATCATTTTTATTTTCCACTAAATTTTTAAAGTTAACATTTTAATTGCGTCTGACAGGCAATTCCGTTTGGCACCGTGACGCAAATTGTTGGAAAATTAATTCATTTGCGTGTGAAATAAATCACTTTGTGCCGAGTTTAAAATTGCTTAGTGAGTCATCGAGGCAAAGAGGAGAATGAGAATATCAAAAATATTTTTGCTAGCAGGCACCATTGCACCCCAGAAGGGAAAGAACAAATGGTTGAAATTACAAGTTTATTCATTGAATTTCGTCTCTCAAGAGCAGAAGCGCGTCTTGACTCTCCAAGGTGTGGCCTTAGAACCTTGTCCGGCCGTGTATCAACCCTCGGGATCACTGGAGCCCATAAAAATTCACTCTCGAATGAATAATGTTCCGATTCCACTTTACATTAGAAAACGTTGAGAATTACCCGTATTTAGCGTCTCTTACACTCACCTTCCGCCACACACGAACTGGGAAGAAACACCTTTACAAAGTCTAACAACATCTTTCTCTCATCTCTTCCAACCGCGAGAGCTCTCCCATATAAGACAATCTCGGGAAGGTAAAATTGGGTCTTCTATTAGTCAGTGTAATTGGTGTGTTCTTTCACCGGTTAAATTATCCCACTAATGTTTTGCAATATCGAGGAAATTGTGTCAGAATCACACTGCAAATGGCACTAAAATTGCCAACATCTGACTTGAAGACGAATTGATGGACCTTTCTAAACAATTCTCTATGTTTTAAAGCTTTCTATGCTGCCAATGAGGGCCTCAAAAGGCGTAATTTTGGAGGGAAAATTAAAATTTTCTCTATCAAAGAAGAAATTCAGAAAGAAGAGTTTTAAAAGTAATTTTAGTGGCTCTCATTTGGCTAAAGAAACATACAGAAAGTAAGCAGTAAGAATGGCCAAGGGGGAGATATTAAGGTTAAAGAGGCGTACATCACTTCCAGCACTTCCAACTTTTGTATGATTGCTCCCCCATAAATTCTGGAAGTTTGGAAACGTTGGAACAAGCTTTACAGAGCTTTGAAAGAAAGCTTAAAAGAGCTTTGAAGTAAAACTTTAAAGGGAAGCTTTAATAATGGATGCTTGAATAAAAGCTTTGAAGAGCATGGATAGAAGCTTTAAAGAAAAACTTCCATTAAAATGGAAGCTTTGAAGAGCTTTGAAGAAAAGCTTTGCATAGCTAAAACTTTCATTATAAAATAAAAGCTTGGAAGAGTTTAAATGAAAGCTTTGAAGAGCTTTAATGGAAGCTTTGAAGAGCGTTACTGGAAGCTTTAAAGGAAAGCTTTGAAGAGCTAAAACTTTTATTAAAATAGAAGCTTTGAATAGTTTCAAAAAGAAAGCATTAATGAAGGCTTTGAAGAGCTTTTATCTCAATAGTTTTGTTTTTTTTTACTAACATTTTTGAAAAAGCTTAAGGAATATCAGTAAAAGCTCTCATATGTTTGAACCAAAGAAACATCGATCTTCAAAAAACTTTAGAGCACAAATTTACTGAAAAAAGCTTTATAATTTTTCCCAGCTTTTAACTCTAACCTTATTTATTCTAAATTCCTTTAGTTAGTTCTACAGCAATTTTGAAAAGTATGCAAGTTTAAATTTTTGTCTTGAAAGCTCCGGATTTCTTAGAAGCTCAACAAATTGAAGAATTCCTAAATGCTTAAAGCTCACAAGTTTAACCAAAAGTTCTTAAAAATTTTCTAAAAGCTCGTAAAATGTTCTGAAAGCTCCTGAATGCTCTTCCACTTCCAAAAATGTATGCAAACTTCTTTTCAATTAATACATCACTTCTCATCATAATATCTCCTCCTTGCTTATCGGCGATGTCTCCTTGTTGTATGATAATTGGAAAGCTCAGAGATCATGTCTTCCGGTGGCGGGCGTGAGATTTGCCGAATTTCACGCATAATTAACACTCGAAGGAATCCCCCCAAAACCCCCTGAAAAGCCCCCACAAAGCATACGGATTTCTCTTTGGAACCCTTTATCAGGTGGCTCGCTTCAGGTGTTTCCGGCTTAGTTGCTTGGTGTCTGTTTTTTCCATCAACAGATCTCGCCCACACAATGAATTTGCAAAAAAAACGAAACGGCGGCATATCGGGATGGGCCAATAAAATAAATTAAGTCACTTTGAAGAGAGAGAAAGAGAGAAGCCATTGTAGTCAAATGACCGACAATTCAATTGAGATTATCTCATTTTCTGTGTTTTTTTTTTTTTACTTTATCTTGAGACGCAAAAATATGGAATAATCTCGCGAAAAAATTGCGCAAGTCGTGGAAGTGGTCAAACTTTATAGTCCCATTTTCGGTGATGGAAAAATTCTCAAGCACCCAAAAAAATGGAAAGTGCGCCTTTTCTTGCGGATGAGAGTAAAATTTTAACCGCTTTCTTAAGTGATCAAGCGCAATTCAGCAACAAAGAGGTGTTTGTCCATTTCTCAAGAGTTTTTTGGAAGAGCAGAGCTTAAATGACGCAGTAAATATGAATATTTAGATCCCCAATATCTTGAGAAGCAGAACAGTGAATTTTTTGTCAAATGACACCGTTAAGAAAATATTTGTTTAAGTTTTGAGGGTAAAATTTTACCGAAATTCCTGGTGAGTGTGAATTTTTTTGCCAACCCTCAACAAATAGGCTTAACAATTGAGTGAATTCAAAAAGATAGAAAGGAAAAAAAATTCTGCAATATTTAGAGACACTCAATGAATGGCAAGAATTCTGTTGAGAATTCTTCTAGGCGTCTATTGAATCAAGAACCTGAAGAAATCAGATTGAATTTGACTGAATAGCAAAAAAAATCAATATTTTACTATGTTTTATTAAATTCTTTTGCTAAAGTGAATAAATTCTAATCGATTTAGTCATATCGCGAATTAATTTTTAGGTTTTTATATTCATTTTTTTCAATCCGGTGTTAAATTCTTGTCTTAAGAAATATTAACGCAGAAATTAATAATTTCGTCTTTTGAAGAGTAAGTTTCTTCGGGGATATTTCATTCTTAAAACAATACTTACTAAAAATAAGTTTTTTTTTAAATAGTTTTTAACTAGATTTTATTCTAAAGAAGCTTCTAAATAGATTTTAGAAAATTTCAGTTTAATATGATTACAACCCAATAAAGCACGTCATATAGGGATCCCATGGGAAATCCACTGGACATTTCCTAATGTCCCATAAGAATTTACATCTAGTTTCCCATACTTTGTCCATGGAAATTTGGAACTCCTTCATGAAAAATAATCGTATGACAATTCCTCTAAAGTTCAATGGAACATTCTATGAGAATTACTTGGGTCAATCCAAAGGACAAGTGCCATGAGTATCCCATGGAGTTTCTTATGGAATTCCACTGGACAGCTCCTAAGTATTTCATTCTATTCCAGAGTGGAGGAAAACATAATTTACATAAGGAACGGAGCAGCAGAAGTGAACGAGGACTTTCACAGGGAAGATCCATTGAATTTTCTATTGTTTATCCTTCATAAATTCGGAACTTTTGATGGAATCTTATTTGAGTACCCCTCATCGAGGTTAGGGAACTGTGGAGCCCTCTATGGAATTCCATACGATCTTGTGAATGTTCCTATGATCGTTAGAAGAATGTTCCAAAGGAATTCCATAGGAGCGCTCCGGATAAAGAGTATGGAATGCTCCTATGAAAATCCATGTGGAATTCCTATGGAGCGTCCTCGGAAAACTTGATCGTAAGTTGAATGTTCCAAAGAAATTTCTTGTGGAATTTCGTAGGATCGTTCCATATAATGATTGTGAAGAGCTTTTGATTTAAGGAAATTTCCGAACTTTTAAAAATGTTCGTTAGCTCAAAGCTTTTTTGAATGGCTGCAAAGCTCTGCAGAATTTGTAAAGCTTTCGGATATTTTTGGAGCTTTTGAAGTTCTCGCTAAGCTTTTGAAAATTCTAAAGACCTTTTGCAGATTTCTACAATAGCTTTAGAAAGCTTTCTTAAACAGCTTTAGAAAGCTTTTGTAAACAGCTTTGGAAAGCTTTCATAAACAGTTTTAAAAAGCTTTCTTAAACATATTTAGAAGTTTTTCTCAAACAGATTTAGAAAGCTTTCTCAAACTGCTTTAGAAAGCTTTCTTAAAGTTTTATAAGGTTTTCTTAAAGCCTTAGAAAGCTTTCTTAAAAAGTTTTAGAAGGCTTTCTCAAACAGCTTTAGAAACCTTCTAAAACTTTAAGATTTTAGTATAGAAAATAAAATATATAGGGTGAAAGCTTCCGAATTGGAGCTTTGGGGAGCTTTAATACAAAATATAGAAGTGCTGGAAGTGGTGTACGTCTTTTTGACCGTAATATCTCCCCCTTGGTTTTGACTTTTCCCGCAAAATTCTTTTTGAATATTCCTCAAAAATGTAAAATTAGATTGAGATTTGAATAGAATTTAATAGTTTTCTACTGAAATAAAATACGAATTAGGGGAGAATCGCCATCCATCGGAATGAGAATGAAGCTCAAAATTTAAATTTTTTTCCTAAAATTAGCTAAAATGAAATGATTTATTCAAAAAGAGAATCCGCAAAAGTGAACAAACCTGACCGTGTCATGGATTTATTGAGGAAGTTGCAAGAGTTGCAAATGAGAAGCGAAATTTTCCTATTTACCAATGAGTAAATTTAATTGTTTTCTAATAGATAATTTATGATATTTTTTGTTGTTGTTATCTTCATGAATTAATGAAGTGCCGCTTGTCAGTGGAATTTGAGTACAAAAAGTGAATTTCAAATGGCACGAAAGAGGATTCTCTTAGAGAGAGAGATATATAAATGCGAGGAATACCTTGTGAATTAGGTGGTTAAATTGAATAATTATAAATATTGACATAAAATAGAGGGAGGGAGGGAGCAAATAACTGGCGGAGATCACATCTTGCTTGCTTTCAGACCTTCTTCTCCTTATCTCATCTCTCTCTCTCTCTCTCTCCGGCGAACAATGTTTGTTTACACGCCGTTTTATGAAGGCAAAAATTTTTACGAGTCTTTGCGTGAATTTCTACAGATTTTTTTTTCTTAACACGCAACAAATTGTCTTGGAAAAAGAAGAAGAAAAAAGCGCCGCGAAATTAAACAATATCAATTGACGCAATTTTCTGTTATTAATTTTCTTTCAAATAAACTGCGGGCGTCGTCGCGCGCGCGATACTCTCTTTAAACTCCGCGTCACATGTAAAACTTCTTGTGCAAATTACATTCAAGGTCTTCTGACGATTTAAATATAATTTTTGAGAATTGAATATCACTGTGAAGGCGAGACGTGTGATCATACATTGGATCATACATCAAGAAAAATAAACAGTCAGTCAATAAGAGATGATGGAGTTGTAAGATTTGTATTGAAAAAAAAATGAAGAAGGAGGAAAAAACCGTCCAGCGATAAAATGTTTATTGTTGATGATTTAAATGAATTGCTGGTTATATCGCGCGAAAGAAGGCAAAAGATTTTCCAGCTACTTTTTAGACTTTTTTTTATTGGCATTAAACAAGACATTACATATATTATTTCATAAAATTTGCAAAGAAAACACAACCATTTTTTCGCTATTTGCCACCAAAGAATGAGACAGAAACATCTCGCGAATGTAAATTGTATAGTCAGAAAATGTGTGTGACTTTGGCATTGAGGGCGACACAAAATGACTGAATATGAGAAGCACAGAAAGAGAGAGAGAGAGAGAGAAAAAGAGACACGAGTTTAATTGTTGTAATTTAGCAACAAAAAAAAACACAACGCATATTTTTAACTCATTGCGATTGTGTTTGGTCGATCATTTGGCAAGAAAAAAAAAATCAAGAAAAAATGAGGAATTGATTTAATGTGAGAGAGATAAAAGGATTCTTTTTGGGATGCTCTAACGTCTAAATTTGAGTTTGTCCAAAATTGAGGTGATTTATTATAACATATCCCACTCGATGTTTCGCAAGAAAGTTAAACTTCTTTGGACAAAGAAATCGTGGGAGAGAGAAGTCATCGATTTTTGGCGACATTTGCAAAGTGGACAAGATTTTTATATAAGGAGGGCCACACTCTTGTTATAATTGGAAATGATTTCCAGTACAAGAAAAAAAATTCCAACGCAGCAGAACAAGATTTGAATAAAGGGCAATGTGGGGAGCCAGTTTTATCAGAAAATCACGTATTGATTATGTAAAATTCAAATTCGTGTTTCTAATTTTTCAAAATAAGTTTCACTTTTTAAAGAGAATCACTCGAATTACTTGAATATCTTAGAGAGTGATCCAATTCTAAAGGCAATATGGCGGAAAATTCTTGTTGAAAAGAAACACTAGCGGGTAATAATGTATGGTGGGGTTAGTCAGGGTGTGGGGTCCCCTTCAGTGTTTGCTAATAAGAGTTTGCTCTCCGTATAGGAATTTAGCGTTTCTTCTTGATAGATTGCGATCGAATTCTTTTGGTGGCAAATCCAAATTTAGTCTATCGAAATGATTTGCTTTCTTGTTTCTCTCTCAATTTCCTTCAGTAAACCGAGATAAGTTTAAAGAAATGCTCTGTTTTGAAATCGATTTCAAAACAATTGCAAGTCTTTTTGATTTGTAATAAAAAATCCTCAAATAATACCATTTTATTGCCCCGACACAAAAATGGCGATTACTGGAATCCAAATGTTTATAATAATAATAATAATAATAATAATAATAATAATAATTTTATTTCAACAGGCCATTAGGATTATATCCTCTTTTTAGGCTGTACATTATTAGCTACATATTTTGATTAGATTGATATTGATTAGATTGAATATTGATTAGATTATGAGATGTGTGCTCCTGCGTTGTCAGGGCGAAGGCGGCGGCTGCAAGGCCAAGATGTCCAATTCGGATAGTTGCTCCTGCGTTATCAGGGCGAAGGCGGCGGCTGCAAGGCCAAGATGTCCAATTCGGATAGTTGCTCCTGCGTTATCAGGGCGAAGGCGGCGGCTGCAAGGCCAAGATGTCCAAATCGGATAGTTGCTCCTGCGT
>CAKKOB020001677.1:0-19428 GCA_918844115.2 Phlebotomus perniciosus
CTTAATTCTGGGGTTTTTTGATTTTTCAAGAACCTAATCTCTTTATTATTCAAAGCGCTAAGATGTCATTAAAAATGAATGAATAAACTTCAGAATTAGGACTTTTATTTGAACCGTTCCCCAAGTCAAGACGTTCCTTGAGTCATGCCTCCACCCTAGTAGTGAAAATTTTTAAATTTAGTTTTCAAATCAGTTAAATTTGTAAGTTATGGCAATATAACCGTAGATTTATGCTAATTTAGCCTTAAAGTAGACAATTTGAAGTAAATTTCGCCAGAAAGTAGGCAAATAATGTTTATTTATTAAGTTTAATTTAAAATTTAAAATTCTTGATTGCAATTTTAGTACAATTTTCCTAATTAGCCAAAGCAATGGAAATGGTTGAAAGCTTTAGACAACTTTCATCCTATTAATTTTATTTTCTATATCCAAACACTTTCGAAGAAAGCTTTTGGTGACTAATTAAAAGCTCTGCAATTTTTCTATATTTCCGGGATTTTATTAAATTTTTGCAGAGCTTTACAGCAATTTTAGGAAACCTTCAGCTAAGCAAGCTTCCTTTTTTCAAAGTTCAGAAATCTCCTTAAAAGCTCTTGAAAGTTTTCAAAATTTCATTAAGTTCTCCAGATACTAAGTGAGTTCAAAAAGTCGTATTTTCAAATTTCAAAAAGTAGAATTTTCCAAAGTCAATTAAGAAAATTTCCTGAAAATCTGGAAAACTTCTGAAAGCTCCTGATCTTCCATGGATGCTTTAAAAATTAGTTGACTTTATCTTATCATTTTCATTCCTCTTCCAAAAGTATCTCGCGCATTTTCTATTTAAATGTGCATCACTTCTGATAATAATATCCCCCTTGACTCTTCCTCTGGTTAGTAATTTTAACAGCGCCATAACCACATCTTGTTCCTTAGGATCATACTCTAACCCATATCTCAAGGGAAGAAAGGGAAGAAACAATAAAAACTTTGAAAATCATTTAAGAAATCATAAAATGAAATAGGTTATCGTGTCTGCAGATGACCCAGACATATTGCAAGAAATCTCACTTAATGTGACAGCAATAAAACTCCCGTTGTGAGCAGACTCGTGTTAGCACTTGAGGAGAATGTCGATAAATTTGCGTGGTTGTCCTCAGGGTGATAATGAGCAAATCGTCCAGAGTGGAAACCTCCAGAAGGTGAGTTATGAAGTCTCATGAGACAGAGCCCACCCGTGGTGGTGTAAATCGAGAGTCTCTGGGCGACTGTTGAACTCCCGGCCATGTGGGGAGAGAGAGTTGGGACACGCAACATTTGGCAAACAACCACAGTTGGACCAAATGTGACAAATCCCAGGGTGGGTCGGGAATTTACTGACGCCTCCCCCAACGACCTCACCATCCCGCCACCCACACCCGCCCCGCAGTTGCAGTGTTGGAGAATTATTTACATTCTCTTTGTGCATCGCGTCACACAATCAACTTTGGGGCAGGAGAGGTGTTTGGATGATATTTTATCAGTCGATGTGGGGGTGTGGGCAATCGATGCAATTAACACGTTATTTAGCAAAGGTGCTTTGTGGTTCCCGGAATTCAATCACCTTGACGCACGTGGTGAGGAGAGGAATTAATTTGTCAGGTGTTGCAGCGTCGAATTGCGTTCTTAATTTCCTCCGTAAATTTACATCATGATTGAAAGGCGCATGAATTGTCCCAACAATTTTATAGCCTCGTCTAACCGCCTTGAATGTGTCTGCCAGTGCAAGTTATTGCTCTTCTTCGTGGTTTTGACTTTAATTGTTGTTCTCAGAAATGAACAGAAAATCAATTGATTGTCAGCTCACAAAGACAAACGCGTGTATATAAATGCTCAATCATGTGCAAATAATTGAAATTTGATTAAAATAAATCGTTCGCAATGGTGAAGGCACCCAATTGCTGAGACTTTTCTTGCACTGAACCATTTAATCAATTTAATCTGTCACCCCATGAGGACGATTTATCATGTTAATTTTGACGCAATTCCTTACACCAAATGCAGAAGAGAGATTTTGCATGAGCGGAAGGAACGTCTTTTGCCAGGAGAAAAATGAAGCCTCATCGTTCATCTAACTTTCTTATCTCTCACTCGCCAAAGAATCCCAACCCCACGCCAGATAATAAATGGTTAATTGACAGGCCAGCGGAATAATAATCTATTCACATTTATAAAATGAGAAATTTGCCACCCGTCGACGAGGCCCCCTGGCAATTTCCTGCCAATGCTCAAAATATCCGACGCACAAACTTGGCCGATTCATGATGGATAAATACACTGAGTATCAGGAAATGACACTCTGGCGCCCACCAAATCAATAATTGCCTAAACTTCTGCACACATTCAACACATTTTGGTGCCTTGGTGGCTTTTTGTTTAACTTAAAATGAATTATCATGTAATTGGCTCATTGTGCTTCACTCCCTCATAATTTTGATTCGAAGCCTTTGAATCCTTTACCATCGTTGATTAATGACTCTCCCGAATGAAGGGCATCACTTTTACCGAGACTTTCATGACTAATTCAATTTGGAATCCAAGAATATTTCAGAGACTGAGCTTCCAAGAAGCTGGGTAATCAAGTTTTTCAGGTGTGTGGGAGCTTATCATTCCAGGTGAGTGCCAAAAGGAAGATAGACGTTCTATTCTCAGAAGACTTAACATCATTGACAACTTGAGAGACCGTGAAATATCCATCTCAATTATCAAATGAATGACAAGGAGTAAGTCAAGAAAATTTGGACGAAAATAGCACAAATTCTTATTCAATGAATTTGAGGAAAATTCTTGGGAAAATATAAATTCTAAGAACAGGTTTTTACCTATGAAAATGTTTTGGAAGGTAAAAGCGATTTTAATGCACTTGATCAGGTACAAAAGAAACTGGATTTTGATAACACATTTCATTATGTTATTGCATAATTTATTTTATGCTTCTTATAAGAGAGAAGATGTTATTCTCATTTTGCATAAAAGCCCTAAAAAAGCTCCCTAACAGTTTCTTGTATTTTAGAAAATTTTGAGGTGCTTTCATTTGAGAGCTTTCTAAAGAGAGTTTTTGGATAATCCGTGAGAGCTTTTAAAATTTACAATCAAAAAACAAAACAATTTAGAAATAATTCCATAAATTTTACATAATTTTTAAAAGCTTGGTCCGAGCTTAAAAAGCTTTTGAAGAATTTGAGCTTTTAAGCTCAAATTTAAGCTAAGTATAATAATTGCTCCAGATTTGCATTATCTCTTTCAAACTTCAGGAACATTTTTAAAAGCTCCACGAAATTTAAAAAAAAGCTTCTGAAAATGTTCAAAAATAGTCTTTAATTGTTCTGAAAGCTTCATTTTTTGAAAGAACTTTACAAAGATACTCGCGCGCTTCCATAGATAACAATTTTTAAACAATTTTGTAGTTTCATGCATAATTTATAGACAGTAAGTTTATTTTAAGTCTCTGAAAGCTAAAAACTGCTCCAAGCATTCATACTTTCTTATCATCAAGACAGCTCTCGCCTTGCGAATTAGTTCTCCCATAATCCTCCACAGTGGGAAAGTGCAGATAAATTAAACAATTTGGTAAATGCCTTATAAATTCAATTACTATCTAATTTCCTCCGGAACTTTGTCTTTTCTCACATTGATTGTTAAGTGGTGAATGTACGCGGAAATCGTGTGCAAATTGCTGTAATTTCAATCTCAACCACTTAAGTTGAAATGAGGAATTTCTGGGGAAGCGCGCGACTCACGGGGAAAAACTTTTCACTATATCGTGGAAAGTGAATAGATTGTGCACTATTTCTTTTTTTTGTCGATGTGTCTCTCCACCTGGGCTAACACGGAATTAATTCACAAGTGAGAGTCAAGTGAGCAAGAGGAAGAAGGTAATTTCCACACCATGTTATTGATTTACAACTTTTCCCTCGGGCACTCATTTTCCACCGACGCTGGGGGAGAAGTGGGAGGAAAATTGATGTTTTAGTATTCCATAGGCATGTAGCAGTTTCTTTTTTCACGTACACCCAATCTATGAGTTGGTATTTCAGGAAGGATGAATGGAGTCTGTAGCTCTTTTCCCATACTCTCATTTCTCAATTTTCTTTTTGGGGGGAGAACGGACTATGGTGGAGGACATAAAAGCTAGAATTGAGTTGGGTGGAAAGCTTGAGGAGTTGGGTGGAAAATTCTGGGCTTCCGGAGGACGCGTCTGGCATGTTTAATATATGGTGACTTTTTAAATAAAGTAGAAATTGTCACTTAATACAAAATCTGCAGGCGAAGAAATATCGTGAAAGGCGTCGTTGCACACGTCTGGACACCATAAAAAATGAAAGAAAAGATAAACTGCTAAGGAGGAGATATATTGGGTGCTGAGTTAAGGTATAAGGTACTTTGAAGTTGGATTATTTCAGACTCTACTAAATAAAATAACATAAAAGTAACAAGAATGTTAGCTTAAGTTGTTTTTTATTAATTTTTAAAGGATTTTATCTCGTACATCGAGTGTATGAGTTAGAGCCTTGTTTTCCTGGAAAGAAAAATCCAAAGCGAACAACCCTATCTAAAGTACCTTAACTTAAGCTTAAGCCATACTTTTTAATACTCCCCATTGAACACATGGAAGTCTGACAAGATTTTATCCTTTACGGGTGTTTTCCTTTTCCTAACCATCGCGGCGGAGCCAAAGAAAACGATGAACCATGAACAAATAATCCATCATTTTTCTATAGGTTCCTTGTAAATACACCTTATCTCAAGCAACTTTTTTTCCTATATATGTATTGTAAAATTTTATTGTAACTTTCTCTTTCAGTGAAACACCCATTCGACTTTGCCTTTCTTTTATGGCTTTTCATCCCCCCCTCCCACCCCCAAACCACACAATCTTAGCATATTCAACCCCATAAGGATGGAGATTTTTGGCGATAGGATCGATTATTTATTCCAACACTCGCCTTGTATAAAATCAAGTCTGGTGGAAAATCTCAGCGCGTTTTTCTTCATTTCCACCCACACCATCAGCGCAGTATATCACATTTATCTGAATCTCGCCAGAAATGTAATAATAAATAATAAAAAGTATTCAAGATGCTTTTTTCCTTCTTCCAAGTCTCATCCTCATGGGGGTGAGAGTGGGTGGAAAAAGGGGAAGAAGAATATAACTATAAATTATTCAAGTGAAAATCTCCATAATGTGAGTGTGAGAGAAGTATTCCACTATCTCCCACACTCCTATATGTATTCAGTGTGACAAAATAATCCTTTCTCGTCTTATCTTCATCAAGACATGCTTTCTTCTTCGCAGCCGGATATTTTCGGGCAACTCTTCCTTGTCAAATGTGACGAAGAGAAAGTCAAGCGAAAAACACCGGGAGTTTGGGGGAAAGGGAAAAGGACAAGAAATCACGATTGTATCTTTCTTTCCTCATTTCCTCATCTTCAACATTGACCTCCGGTCACATGGGAATCTCTTTGGGATATCCCCATGACAAGCACATTTTGGTCCTTTTTTGCTGTGGCTGTTATGCCGGAAAAACTCTGGCTAAACATAAAAACATGGTTTAGAAAAAGCTTTTTGTTGTGTCTTCTTGGAGGGAATTTAATTATTCCTGGTCCACAAGGTGGAAAGGGTTTCTAGAAAAAAAGATTGAAAATCTTAAATAAAAATTTAATAAATTATTAATGTTTTTAGTTAAAATTTTTTAAGTTTAATGAAATGAAAATCATTTCAAAAACAAAATTATGTAAATCTGAATCTCAAAAATTTAATAGAATTCAGTAATTCATCCAACAAATGCATGACTTTGGGTGCAATTCCACAAACAAGACTTTTTTGTAAATCTTTTTAAACTTTGAAAAAGCTTTTGCTATCCCCGATAAAAGAATATTTCATAGTATGTTTGGTGCAAGATATAAAAGATTAGATAAATATTACACCATCTGGCTGAATACAATGTATACATACTATTGTTTCATTGACGACGTTTATTCGTTTAAACTCAAACCGTTATAAATAAAGTGTTTTTAAAAGTGTTAAATGCATTTTAAAGTCGGTTAAAAGCATTAAAAGTCGTTTTAATGTAGTTTTAATGTGTTTAAACGCATTTTAAAATGTTAAAAACCGTTTTAACGTAGTTAATTGCATTAAAACGCATTTTACTTAAAAAATTATTTTAACGGAGTTTAATTGCGTTGAGACCTTTAAAACGTGTTTTAACGTAGTTTAATTGCGTTAAAATGCGTTTTAAACTGTTAAAAAATGTTTTAACGTATTGAGTTAAAACGCATTTTAAGCCGGTTAAAAATGTTTTAACGTAATTTTGTTTTAACGAAAATTAGGGAAAAAAGATTTTTTTTGTTTCTTGATTCAAAAAAATTGTTTTCTTGGAGAATTTTGTAAAATATCTAAAAACAATTTTGGAAAAACTTTTATATTTTCTAAGACAATTTCAAAAAACTTTTAGACTTGGAATCTTTTTCTGGGAATAGTAAAAAATTCTTGTAAAGCGATAAACAAAAAAGTCTTGTTTACGGAATAGCACCCTTATCAAAGAATTTTTAAAGCCTTTGAATCTCAACTGATTCACCCCTTCGATGAGCGACAGAGAATGACTACAAGGGCAATAGTCGTAAAGTCCTTGATTTGCTCCCCAGCTTTCCTTTATCCTTCCTTTTACCACGTCGAAGCTCTTTCTCCTACTGAATACCAAATAAATTCCTAATTACATTCAATCTGTCACATCTTCGTTCCACCCACTGTTTTCCGGATTGACACAAGCCCCACATCTTTATTCATGCATCCACGACAGAGATCAGGCATTCTGGACGAATTTCGAGGGGGGCGGGCGACTCTCTTGGATATTGCCAAAAAACACATGGATTTTCTAAAAATACATCCCATGTGTTTGGCGATGCGGAGCCCATTTGTCGTTCATCACTCAAGAATTCTCCTCACACACGCGTGTATTTCCTCTTCGTGCGATAAAAAAGTGACTATATACGTGGGTATTACGCGGATACCGCAAATCTGTCGAGGAAGTCACCCTACCGTATATATGGAAAATTCCCGCCAACCCAAAGAGAGAGAATGGTTTACCAGGAATTTCGGGATGATTTTATCGCGACCCTCACTTGTTTGCATTTCTGCATTTGGCTGCCGCAATGGCTCCCGCGGGTTGGAAAAACAGAAAGCAATTACGACCATATGTCATGTAATTTTCGACATTTACATGGTATTGCCACGAGACGCTCAATACGAGAGAACTTGATGTCGTTCTGGGCTTGGAAAAAGGCATCAACACGCGTGAGCCTGCGAGGCAGTGAGTTGGTGTGTAATTTATCACCATCATCTGTGTACTCAATGGCTAGAAAAATATTTATTCTTCTATTCATGGGTATAAAAGAAAATTCATTGGATGGTGGATTTAAAGTGGATTGATTGATTTCCGCATCTTTAATTGTATTCAATTCATTTTAACGATAATTCTTACCATTTTATGGCAATTAAAAGCTGTCTTTTACTATTCCAAGTTGTTTGTCTTGAGATTTTATGAACAGATTAGTTGATATTAGTTTTCATGATGTGTGTTTGGGGCGTTGGGGGCGGAGCTGAGGGGGATAAATATCATTTCAAGTTGTTTGCAAATAATTTTCAACAGCCATAAGGAGGTTTGAATGCATAAATGTGGAAAATTAGTTTTCCCGCTCTAGAGAGAAAATTCACTCGGCGATATTGAATTGTGGGTGAAATTGATTCCGCATAGAAACTGGTAGTATAAATTATTCAATGGTACTTGTTGGAAATGACAAAATTCGTAAAGGTTGTTGACAATTTCGGAGCCTGAACTGTGCCAATTTGCTGATTGTTGCCACTCTTGAGGCAAACTATTGGCAATTTCGCCCCCTTAGAGATAGTGCCATTTCTCCCCCGCATTTATGCACGGTAGCGATTTTGGGTTGTGTGTGTGTGACTTTGGTGAGCATAAATATGCATGAGACTTCCTCATTCTGCCTTGAATCCTCTCTAAATACCGTGGCAAAAGCTCACAAAGTCATTCCACCATTACGGGGGGGAACTCCCTCCGCAATTTCAGCAAGTCTGAAAATTTGAGGGTACAAAAAGAACACTATCTCTATTCGCTGATGAAAATATTCGCCAATTTGGCGGTAAGGAGACGATGAGGGGCGGTAGATTTCATCTGATGTCAGCAATTCTCTTGCTCTTCTTTGTGTTCGAGGATGAGAGAACTGATAAAGTCGATGCTCATTGTATATGAGATGATGGACACCATCAGAACAATTCTTGCTCTCCAAACAACACATTTTCATTTTGGGATGATCATGCGGAGGTCAGCAAGTTGGCACGCCAGGAAATGCCTGCATTTGCATTTATGCCAGACATGTCTCGACTCTATAATATCAGTGCGGAAACCTATATTAAAATTTTTGATTCTCACTAAATGATAAAGCTGACAAAATGTCGACAATGGGGCACTTTTTGAATTCTCTACTTGCACGGCACAGATTGACTTTGGCACTCTGTGGTGGGTGGATGACGTTGCGATATTTGGACTGTGGGGGTGAAGTGAGAAAATTTACTCATGTGATGCTATTATTACGTCAAAAGCATTACGGATTCTTTTCATCAAGGACCACTAATCCCACATGGGATTACATCCTGAAGGCCTTCCCTCTGCATATCACAACTGAGGGGTTGATAAATTCAGTGATTTGAAGTGGATATCTTTAAGCGTTTGTGCAAACGCTTAAATAACCTAGAATATTTATCGGGACTTTTTGAATTTTTGTTTTTTTGAATTTCGATAATTTGTTTTGAATTTGGAATATTTGAATAGCCCGAAAATTGTTCACATGAGCTCAAAATAATAATTTCCTGCAAATTGAAAATTCAATTTCAAAATTGAAAAATTAAAATTTTGAATTTCGAAATTTGTTAACAGGAGCTCAAAATAAGAAGAAGGATTTCCTGGCCTTTTTAAATTTTTGAAAATCTATTTTCAAAATTGAAAAATTGAATTTTAGAAGTCCTTAATTTGTTAACAGAAGCTCCAAATAAGTGGAAGGTCTTCCTGCACTTTTTAAATTCTTTTAAGATTCATTTTCATAATTGAATAATTAAATAAGGTTCTAAATGTAATCTCAAAGCAAGGTAAATTGCAAAGCGTAAAAATCTTACAAACTTATTTTACTTTTCAGATTAAAATCTAGTACTTCCATTGGAAATTGAACATTCTAAACTTTTTATGTGCCAAATTTAATCCAAAAATGATTAATTTTTATTTCGCTGATGTATAAATTTGAACTCTTGAAGGCGTTTAACCAGAATAAAAGTGTGAATTTGTATTCTCGAGGGATCGATTGTGGCTCAGGTTAAGAAACTGATCCACCCCTCAATATATATTGCTCAATCTATTCCTCTTGCTTAATGTATACCGAAATTCACGGACGTTCGCAAGAAAGGACTATTTGAGAGGCGCCAGTGATATCGAATCCCAGGCAACATTTTCCCGGGTCCATTCAATGGGTCCTGCATTGGGGTGGGTCTGCCGACGAATTAAAGTGTCAAAGTGACGGATGAGTTGATGGTGAATTGTGGATGTTGCACGCCTAAACACGCATATTTATTTGCAGAGGGTGGAAAATGCTGCTTTTAATTGCAACCCCCAAACCCCGAATCCAAGTGTGTAGCAATTCATGGGTTTCAGATACACAAATTTCATTGGATTGCTGCTGCTGCCGGGGGAAGAGCTCAGCAATTGCTGAGAGATTGAATTTCGAAAAGAGCTGGAGGGTATAAGGAGAAAAAAAATCCCGGAGAGAAGGATAAGATGAAAAGCGATAAATCATTGCGTGGATCCAATAAACTGAGAATATTTGCCTGCAAGGGGAGATTTTTACTTGCCACCAGGAGTTCATTTTGATCTTCCCACATGCAAAGCGAGGGATGAGAAAACACGATGATATTTACCTGAAAAGAGATGAAAGGAAAGAGATTTTTAAGAGAATTTTTTATCTTTTTATAGGGGAGAGTCGTTAAACTGCAAATTTCGAGAGTTTTATATTTAAAAGTGCTCTTTATTAGAGGTTCAGGCGTGACCACAGTTCACGTTTAAGCGATTATAAATTTGCGCAGTGCCCAAGAGATTTTGCACTTTGATGCGGAACTTTTCGCCAGAGAGACGCCTTTCACCCTCCCTCCCTCCCCCCACAACGGGATAGACTTGAGCCCAAGAAGAAGTCACTCTTCTTGGAGCTCATGGCAGAGACAATAATCCAGGCGAGTTCGCATATATCACCATGAGCCACACCAAATACGCGATAGCAATCGCAATTTCTTCAGAGCTCTCGCAATGTGTATCTCCAATGGGCCAAGAGAGGCACACAACTGGCGACAATTTTGCATATTATCAGCTTCAGTCCATCGAACGACAATTGAATTGGGAACGAGCAGGGAGGCTCTCTTGTATGCCTTGTGCTGGGGTCATCAATAGCGCCTCCGTGGAATAATCTTCTCAAATAGGTGAGTGTCACGAAATGGACACAAATTTAATTTGTTTTATTGCCAAATCAATTCCAATCGACTTTTGCGCGCGCAAATGTTAATTAATTCAGCAGCGAGCCCTTTTATAAATTTCACGTGAGGAAGTTTACCAACAATACGACTTGTTAATTTTCGTGTGAACAGTGATTACCAGAAAAAATGCAAATTCAGCCCAGAGATCTTGTCGATTCAGCTGCAGCCAATCTCAAACACTGGGGATTTTGAAATTCCGCGCGAATCGCAAGTTAAGGTAATGTGATATAGAACATCTATTCTATAGAATGATTGCTTAAGCACCCCACGATTCTTCGCACAATAGAAAAGCTATAAACTTTTTCCGTATTTTTTCCCCTTTTTTAGCTGGTTCTCTTCACGTATATTGCATTTTTCATTGTTCACAATTAACTAACGAGACACTCACGTTTAAAACTTGGTCGCTGCATTTAATTCTGAGTCAAAAACTTTCATAAACATCTCAACTTGCGAAAACGCGAGCTCGGAAAATACAAAAGAACTAAATTGTTCTCCAACCATTTCACCGTACAATTTACAACTTCTATCAGCAAAATCCCACGGAGAAAAGTTTCTATGCGGCGAAGAGAAAAAGGTCTGTATCAATTTCTATGGTGGGTGATTTTTTAGACAAACGAAAAAAGAGACATGAGGAAAAGAAAAGAAATTTTCATAATCGTAGCCCAGAGGGAATATCCATTCCCAAAATAAACCATTCGAAAATTTTTACAACTGCATTAGTGTAAACAAAACGTTCATCAATCCGATTTTGGGAGAGAGAGAAAAGGACTTCGGGCAAAAAATCTTACCACGTTTCGTAAACACTATAAAAATATTTTCCGATATTTTTTTACATTCGATTCAAGACTTTAGGAGGCAGGAGATTGAGTAAATAATCTAGAGATGACTTCCGACAGTTCTTCGATGGTAATCAAGAGAGATGATCAAGGGATATGAATTGTGCTGTGTGGGAATTGTCAAAAATAATGGGAAGTGGAAATACCTAAAAATTTATAATTTAATTAAATAACAAAAGACTAGTTTAAAAATGTATGTTTTTCATATTTTCGAAGTAATATTTTCATCCTTTAACAATAAAATGTGCTCAATACAATAAAATGTTTAAATTTTTGAATTTATTTGTTTATTTTTAAGAAGATATGGCTATTATATGAATTTCAATATTGGTTAAAAACAATTCGACCGAAGTATATGTACGTTATAAAAAATCAATTTATGAAAAACATACCTACGTTTTTATTAAGGTATAATTTTGTTATAATATTAGGACGTTTGTATGGATATTTTTGGATAAAAATGATTTAATTTTTATAAAAATTAATCAACGAGTTATAATAATATATTTGATGAGCTCTACTATCAACAATCTATGATGCCATTTACATCGCTGCATTGGATTAAGATTGGATTGTCCTGAAATCCGAATCTGACCTTGTCGTTTTAGCGGGAAAGCATTTTTTGAGGTTAGAAACATTGTTCATAAATTCCAGGTGAGATTTTAATTAGGGGCAATCTTGGAGGCTTGGCACACTCGTCTGCGCACCATGGCTTCGCACACTCCATTTGATTTACATATATTGTGCGAAGCCGTAGTGTGCAGACGAGTGTGCCAAGCCTCCAAGATTTCCCCTACTGATATTCAGTGTTTGGGCAATTTTGGGCAAAAATCCTGCAATTAGCATCGGAAAATACGTTTTGACTCCTATTCAACTTCCTGAAACAGTACTTGGTTGCGGTTGGTTCAAAGTTTATAATCGAAATATTACGCTATTCCGAATTTAATTTCGCGCGCTCCGAAAATTTTTGGCACAAATGGGACAATTTGAATCCAATCCAATTCCAATCAACTTGGACTTGTCGTTTACATCTTCAAAATTGAGAATAATCTTAATATAATCTAACTATGTGTTTCTGGAAGTCTTTATACATTTCAAGCTGATCATGAATGCCTTATCCATTCAAGAAAGTAATTTTTCTAGAAAACTTTCTTAACTATTAAAATTCCAAACAATTTATTCCTTCTCTCTCTGCGTCCCTCAATTGAGTCGTCAATTCACATTGTATATCTGCAAAATTATTATTGGCGAAATAATAAGAGATTACTATGTGCCATTTGAACATTCTTCTCGCAGGTCAGGCGATCGCCTCGAATCGCTGATGGCGTATAAATTTCACACTTTATGCAATTCGTGAACAATCTGTGCGCGGCGTAACAAGCACCAAAAGAGATAACACGAAGATATTTGCAACAATTGCTGAGAAATGTGTTTCTGATGGTGTTTACTTGGGTGTTCAGCAACTTTTTCAATCTCACCATCTTCTCTCCTTATTCACATTGAAATCTCGCAACACAACATTTATCCTCGTATGTGACAAAGTCGCGTACATTATTGATGATACACTGCAATTACTTGTAAACTTCTGAGAGGGAAAATTCTGCAAATTTTCCGCACAACATATGGCGCCAAGATAATTGCAACTGTACGACTGATTCATCAACTCTCTGATGAATATATTTTGAGTTTATTGGCACGCGAGTTGCAATATTTTTCACACTGACATTCCCGCGCTTCAAGGACGAGCAAAAATAAGCGCGAATGCGTGTTTACAGTGTGTACTGGCGCAAAAAAAGCGTGTTGTGAAATTAATTTTCCAATAATACCCCAGTTAATCAAATTGCCGTAAATATTGCGGAGACTATATGCCTACAAATTCATATTTATGTCACCGCTCGAAAGTCAATCTGCCTACGATGGATGGTCATCCGTGGTCGCCTCGCGCCGCGGACACTGACTGATGATGTGTAAATTGCGAGTATTAAATTTATAGCCACTGTGGCTTTATTTGGCATCGTGAAATCGCGAATGCCCCATAAAAGATAGGGTAGGAAAAAAGTGTGAGCTGGAAAATGAATAACAATTCCCGTCTGTCTCGGCGGGAGAAAATATGCGGCATTTTTTTACAAAGAAGAACCCTCTATATGCAAATTAAAGTCATTTCTTTCATGCACCAACTTATAGACTTTAATTAAAGTTTTTCATTGGAAAATTTCATAAGCTACGAGTTAAATACAGTGTGAGTCTTCTCCTTCTCTTGTATACAATTTTCCGTCTTGAGTGTATCATGTCTCAGGAGTTCTCAGGGAAGAAAACAAACTTTCTCGGCAGGGAAGATTTATTTTCATGCTCGAAATACCCCGGCAGTATAGTTGTTTGTTTCGCATTCCACAGAGGGTTGGTTGAAGCTGCAAATTGGGGTGCAAGAGAATATATATGCAAATTGAGAAAAATAGGCCACAGAGTATTGCACACTTAAGGCATTACTGGAATTAGTTTAAAAGCCTATATAGCCTCTCGGTCAACCGGGATGCAAGTAAATTGCTTGAGATTTTATATTCATAAATTTACTAATAATCTCATTAAATCTGGGATGTCTCATTTTCCATGAAATGGAAAAAGAAGACACTCTGGGTGCTCTTAAAACCTCAATTTCTAATTATAATCCTGCACCACTTGTGCATCTCCATCCGTCAGCGCTCGTCCCAATCACCAATAACTTGGCGGGAATTGTGCACTAATTGATTTACCACACTCGCGCCGGCACTTCTTAATTATCCAGCTCTCGCGATTAGCTCAGCTACTCAACATAATGAGATTCACTGCATCGACAGAGATTTATGGAAGAGGATTTTAAGCAAGAGGGGAAGGATTTTAGGAAAATTGCAAAGATTTTTCTTACCAAAGATTAATTAAAACTGAGAGGATGTATAAGATTTTGAGTTCTTAAATTAAGATGCAAATAAAATAATATAAAACCAAAGATAAATAACGTCGCATAATCATCATATGACGTGCCAAAAGTAAACTGCAAGTGCTTCATTTGAAAGAAAACACCCGAAACCGTTGAGAGACAAACTGTTTTGTAAATACAATCCATGGTGTTGCGTTTCCACATCAAAGAAACACTTTTGCTCTTTGGATTTATTTTGAAAAGTTCTTGAGAACCGTATTCAGTATAATTGAAAAATTTATGATATTTTCTCACCCACTGTGAAAATCTGCGCTCTGAAATCTTTTGAAAGCGGCACATTTAATGGGCGGTCATTAAGAAAATTGCAAAATTACTATAATCACGCCTTTATCTCGAGCATTAAAAGTTGGTGGCAAAACTGATACCGACCCCGGTGGCACGTGGGCTGCACAATTAAGCTATTGAATTGGTGCCTCATTCGGTGTCACACTCAATCATTCTTTTCGCCGCCAACAATTACCATTTAGATTAGGACTAACACGATTTTTACGTTTTTCTCCATCATCTTTGGCCTCAATAAAAAAAGATATGGGGCGAAGGAGAGTGAACAGAAGGAATAATAAAATTCAAATTCACGAGGTGTTCATCATCAGATGGGAATTTCTTCTGCTATTTATACCCAATTTCGCTCCAATGTGTACTTTAGCCAGTGGCGGATATTTTTAGATGTGGAGCAAAACCTGGCAGAAGCAGAACCCCATCATTCGTATTGTTCGTTAGATTTCTCATTGTTAAATAAGCGTCAATCAAGACCATCGTCTGAGTAAATTGACCATCAGAATGTGCTGTATAATGGTCATTTAATCATACTGACAAGGGGTCTCACGTACCAAAGAAAAAGTCACAGATCAACTCGAGTCTCGAGCTTTGCTTATAACATCCAACAGGTTTCCTTCCCTTTATCATCTTCACTCCACAAAAGGAGCAACAAGAAGCAAGAAATAGCATGACTTTGCAGGGATCGAGTTTTTTCTCCCCATGGCAGCAGCTGGAATGAAGTTGTCGCCCTCCAGAAGCCAGCCCCGTAATTGATTCCCATCAGAAAACAGAGAGTTTCTGGCAATTTTGGTCAATTATGTGTCCCGTCCAGCAATTATTGACAGTCGTCACGCGCACGCACACACAATCGGTCAAGCAAAATGAAGCAGAGAAAATTCATAATTGCACATAATCAGTTCAATTTCCGTTGTATACATTCCAATCGTCAACGCCATGGACCCGCATGGCTCATTCTCAATCACTGTCTTCATATCAGTCGATAATTTTGTCAGGGAATCGCCTCAAGTGTGGCAATTTTCGAGAGTGGACACAATTTACCATTCAAGAAATGGCAGAGGAGAGAAATTGGATGAAGAGAATCATTTTGCCACACCCTCTGAGCTGAGAAACACAGCATGGGAACAATAAGAACAACCCGGTTGACCGAAAGATCAAACATTTGGAATACTAATTGCTATTTGTAAGAGATGAAACATTTAAAGATTTTCAATTAATTTTACTAGAAGTAAGAATTAGATTTGATTCTATAGATAAAATTTAAAATTAAATTCATGTATTTTTTTCGTGGTTTGTTTGAAATTTGGAAGTGGCCATAAGTCGTTACACTTTTTAAAGATTTTTACACTTATGGCCACACCGCCACACCAGTTTTATAAGCTGTGCTCAGCAAGTTTTCATCAAATAGCATAACGTAGTTCGTCATGTCTTTTACAGAGTATAATTTGTCAGCTAATCTCTAACAAAAATGGTATAAAATACCTCTGTAGTTACTCTTCTAGAAGGATTAGTCAAATCAATATAAGAAAACCTTGTAAGAAAAGATTTGCTTTAAACTGAAGCCTGTTAGACAAATGTACGAAAAGTGGTCATTATAGGTGAAACCCACCCTATATAATACAGATTCGATTCGTAGTGAATAGTATAATATTTTCGCATACGGGGGGCATTTGACTGACTAAAATTTATTAATGTAGTTTCGTTATTCGCAAAATATTCACTTTTTTATATTAATATGAAAATTTATTCGAATATATTCTCAATATTCGCAAATATTCGCAATTTTCGCAATATTCTTTAAATATTCGGGATATTCGGAATATTCGCCAATATTTGCAAAATTCGCTATATTCTCCTTATTCGCTCAAGTTATTGACGTAAATTCATCAGTCAAATGCCCCTCGTTCGCATAACACATCCGTAAATTGCATTGTTAGTCAATAATATAATTTTCTGTTATTTCCTAAAACAAACATGCTCACATTTTGATTTCATTGTCCATAAACAACCTTAATCACTTTGCATGATAAAATATTAAATTTCTCCGGGATACCCCCGGAGCTCCAGCCGGGTTGCTCGAGATTCTGCCAGAGTGCATGCAGCAGAGTTAAAATATAACGCACGATTTGTAGTCATTTTACACTTGAGCTGCCACCCAAGAAATATTCAAATGGCTTTTTGGGTAAAGCAAACACAACGCATGTGAGACAACTAAAAGGCAATTTCAGCAAAAATGTCTGTTGGGGGCGAAATTTATATTTTATTATGTGTCAAGGGGACAAGCATTGGCTGAAGACGGCACAGAATCGACAAGGGAGATCCACTCTGTGGAATTTAATAAAAATTATGGAAATTACCACACTTTCTGCACTCTTTGGAAAAGTCTATGAATAAATTTCATTGAGATGACTGAATGGCTGAGGGTGGAGGAGTCAAAATTAGATGGATGTATGAAATCAATATTTAATAATATCTACACATGTTCAGGGTTCTGGGATAGCACGGTGACGTTCAATTTATCACAAAAATGCAATCATTCTCCCTCCATCCGCACCCTCTTTGCGTGATCATAAATTTACCCACGCATTCAAGCTTCAATTCACTTCCCTCCAATGCCTAAATTTTAATCTCTGCCCTCTGGAAGGAAGGTGAACAGCTGTTGGCACAATTTTATCTCATTATTGCTAAACTGATAGAAATACACTTCAATAGTGTTGTGGGTGTTCTTCATGATATGAAGAGTACTCCACCCTCACCACTCTTGAATGTTACGTGATTTTTTGCCAGATATATAGGACGCAGATGAGGGTTCTCAAGACCAACAGCAGCCACTTTATTTGTCCTAGATCACATTCTGATCGTATTATTCATCTTTTTCCCTCTCGCCAGTCTCCTCAAGTTTTCCACCCCGAAAAACTATGGCAAATGCGGGAGTTTTCTCGTGCACTCTTTCCTTCAGAGGGGATTGAAGAGGGACTTTTATCTCTGGGAAACTTTGATCCCCAGATCAACTATAAATAAAAGGAAAAGGAAGACAAGGAGACAAGACCGTATAACACGCGATAGATTTCACATTTTGGGGTGTGGCACAATTTCGCTTATTCTTCCTTTTTCCACATTCACAAATGCGAGACCAAACAAGATAAATGGGCCAAGGAGACGAGCTTATGCCGCTTATGCGTTAAAAGGGCCAAATGGTGTAGCTGACTCCATCGCAACGGACAAATTGCTAGGATTGAAAAGTTGTTGAATCCTCCCACTCTTTAAAAATTTCCGAAAGAATTGGAGGACAATTCTAATCATCTGCAGAACACTCCTGTGCAATCAGCAAAGTTTTAATTGAAAAGTAATTGAATCCTGTTGAGATGAGAGATTTCCTCGAGAACCGTAGCATTAACTTTTAGGGCATCCACGGACTTATGCAAAATGTCGTTAAGCGAAAAACGAATTGGAAGTCTCTTCCGTAAACTTTTCGATTGTTTTCTCACCGCTAGAAGGAGGGTGAGGATTACCATTGTTTTCTCCCGACCTGTTCACAGGTCAAATGAGGTCAAGAAAGTGTCACAATCATTCTTCTGCAGAACACGCCCCATGGAAGTACTCTTATCATGAAATATTCCATCAACGCCTTACTTCGCCCTGATGTGAGATAATTGTATGTTTAGGTTCACAGATTAATTAACGTCACTGGCTGGATGTTCTTGTGTTTATGTGAAGGCTTTTTACTCATTTAGCGATACAATTTCGCTTTTTTTTCTCTGCCTACACTTCCTCGATATTAAACCACCCAATATGCATAAATATTCACTAGACTGAGACGAGATAAAGAGCTGAGGGAAAATGCCAGTAATTGGCAATTTTATTCGCGTTGATGGCTCAGCTCATGAGACATCTTGAGCGACGTTAGAGTCGGAGAAGGGCTGTGTAAAATGCATCTGGCAAGTGAGAAGAGAGTCATTTGTCTATCATTAGCGCACGAGTATAAACAAGATTCGCGTGAGGATGATGTGGGCGACAGGGTGATGCTGTTGCGATTGAGACAATCTTGTTTCGTGTGCGAATCGATAGTGATATCACCTTAGCTCTTCGACATTGGACAAATTGTCGAGATATTGAGGAAGGAATAGACTATGTGGAGATATAGACGTAGTGAAAATAGGTACATATAATATATTGAGTGCTTGGAATTTCAAGTCTGCATTCAATAAAGTGAAAAATATAGGATTTTATCGTTTATTCACCATTATGTATTTATTTTGAGATAGAAATCAGAACAAAAAGCCACGCATTTAAGTTTAGAGTTCTTATGTTGGCAAAATTCTTGTTTTTAAGTCTTTGCTTAAGGTGGACCTACCTAGCTTCAAACATTTGGATAAAATGTGTTTTTTTTAAATAAAGAACAAAGTCTTAAGCATAAGATTAAACGGATTAAACCCTAAGTTGCAATCTTTAACTCAGCTTCAAGCATAAATCCAGCCTTCAACTTAAAGTTAGCTTCAAGCCTATATCCCGACTTAAGCTATAAGCCAGCTTTGAACTTCAAAACTTCAAACTAAACGTCAGCATCAAACTTAAGGCAAGCTTCAAGTTTTAAGTCAGATTCAAGCCTCAATCCAGCCTAGACGTTGAAGCCAGATTTAAGTTATAGTTTCAAGCCTATCCCTACTTTAGTTTTAAGCTTTAAGTCAGCTTCAGACTTCAAGACAGCTTTGAGCATTAAATCAACTTCAAGCTTTAAGCTT
>CAKKOB020001678.1:0-19423 GCA_918844115.2 Phlebotomus perniciosus
AACAAACTTAGCGAACAAATACCTAACGGAGTACATACTCTAATCTGTACGTGGGTATCAAAAATTTAATTATATTGAGAAAGTATGTTATATCTTAAATTTTCTCTTTGATGAGGGAGCATCAACGGGTGGTTCCTTCTGAGGTCTCCCAAAAGGTATAACGAGTAAACAGACGAAAGTTAATTATTTGTAAACAATTCTTACTATCGATTTCTTTCAATTTGAACTTCTAATTTGGGTCCACTCAGTTGTATATAATTAATTTCCACAAATTTTAACCCAGGTTTTTCTTTCATTCCGTCTTTATAACCAAAAAATTAAAATTTTGCTTTGTCTAATCAGCTCGATAAGAACTCTCTCACAACTTTAGGAAAAGTTTTTCTCTAACACGTGGGGAGGGAAAAATCACATAATTTTCCCATTCGGCACGAGAGCATATCTCAGCACTGCTGAGGACATTTATGTCTCTTCCCCGGAGGGAAGGTGAGCTGTTTAGGCCGCAAAGGTACATGGCACCGAAAACCACCTGAAAGAGACAGAAATCACGCTTCGGCTTTTCAATCCCCTCGTCAAAGCTGGTGCTTTCGTGAGAAAAGTTCGCCGCTTCCACGCCACCCCCCTCGCATGGGCAATTGAACTTTCGACAAACCGTCCATTGCAAAATTTTTCCATTCCCCAGTACAGTTTGCAGCAGCCAGAACGTCTTGTTGAGCATCAACATGAAATAATCATAGAGTTGTTATGCTTCTGGTGTGCCTGTATAGCCATCCTGTTTGCACTTGGGCCCCTCATCGGTGGAAACCCGGCTGTAATCATGAAGCAGCATGCCGCTATATGCGCAAAATCATGGTATTCTTGTCGTTCACACTCAACCACATATCCTGTATCTTTGTTCCGCGCGCCAAGGCAAGGGTCTCCAGGTTACGAGGAACACCAGTTGTAGTTTGCCCGTCGAGATGTTAAGATCGGTGTGCGGATATTATTTTAGTCATTTGTATATCTATCATTAGAGGAGAGCATCTCCAACCAATCACTATCACCATCAAGCATCACCTATGTTGACTCACTGCTCTTTTGTGTGAAAAAAAATATCGGGAATAAAAATCTCTTTCATATCAACTCTTCTGGTGGATCAAAAATAACATCTCTTGGCGCAGACTTTTGGTCTCTTTTGCATATTTATTTATATAATTTTTTTCCGTTTTCTGCTTATGAAAATTATCAGTCTCGCTGAGATGCTATGAGAAAATATAAACGTGTGATAAAATACAATATCGTATAGACACCTTTTTAAAGAAAGAAAGAAAAAACAGAAACGGCTTAGGAATGAGTGTGACGAGAAAAGCGCGCGACCGTGAAAAATATAGTTATTAAATTGCTAGCCAAAATATATATAAATATATATAATCAGTCAGTCTATTTCTGTGGTGACTCTCGTTGGAAAACCAGTGACTGTGAGGTGGAAAAAAGGCCCTAGAGGAAATTCAGTGACTGGTGTTAAACAGAAGAGAAAATCCCATTGGAAATGTGTATGTGAAAGCTTTTCGACAATGGCAAAAGCTATAATGAAAATGCTGGTTGAAGGATATAACCATTAATATCGTGAGATAATAAAATAGAGTTTCAAGTGCTCTGAGAGAGATAAGAGGCCTCCGTCAGGATCCTTGCTCTCCCTCTCTTTTCTTCTGGGGTGAAAGAAAACCCGGAAAATGACACGGAAGTCACAGTGATTGTGTTAGGAATTGAGTTGAATTTTATGACTCTTGTGTCATGAGGCCTCCCAAAAAAAGAAAATTGCGCCCAAAATGGAATGAGAAGAAAATGGAAACTGGGGTGGATAAATCAAATAGTTTTCAATTCGGATATAAACTGCAAAATCGATATCTAATCACCTCTTTCACAATTTACTTTTCCAATAAGTGGATACTTTCACTTTTCAATTGGCAGAATTACCTGGGCGCAGACAAGATGGATTACATCTTGATAGGCGGAAGGAGTTTTCTCTGTCTCTGGGAGTTCATGAGAATTGCCTATTTGTCTCTTTTGAATTTTCATTCTGTCAAGAAACGTTACGATTACACAAAAATATATTAATTTCTTCACACTGTCGTGACACATTGATGTCAGATAATTTAATATTTGCGTCATTACGCCTGTATATCGTAAGAAGAGATAACCCAGATCTCTTTGCTTTGGCACTGAAAACTGCCAAGACGTCTTTCTCTTTGTCCCAACCACCTCAATGTTCTCCTCCCACCCACTTTTTGCGCCAATAATTGCACGATTGAGTGTAATTCTTCAATTTCTCCCGCACAAACATCATCAATCAAATGACTTAGGGTTCCCACCAACAAAGTTTTAAATTGTGAAGCCACCCTCCTCCCTCCCTCAATGTGTCAAGATGTTGAAAATTGATGCTGCAGTCAACAAAATACAGTGCCTGTGAGTTGACGAAAAAAGATCCCAACAAGCATAATTGCAAAAGTGGCGTGTGTTTTGCGTCTAAATATAAAACATCACTCTCTTTTCGCGCTCACGAGCAATTATGTGCACGAAAATTAGCTATGAGGAAAGGAAGAGAATCATAATCGCATATATTATACATAATATATAATAAAATATTCTGCATTCTTGGGAAAATACACAACGTTAAACCTTCCCACCATTTCTTCTATAGTTTGAAATTTTGCGGAAACATGTCTAAATTAAATGGATCGAGCATTGTTGGCTTAGTACGAGGATTTTTAATTGAATTTGCAATCAAAAGATGAAACCACAGCATTGATGAGTTTATTCTTGGATTTGACAATTGAAAGCAATACTCAGTTTCTAATATGATTGTGGCTCTAATTAAACAGATTCTCACTAAAATAGAATGCCGCATTGAATAAAAGATAGAACAATGCGAAGAACAAAGTTTGTATTGAAGTCCCGAGGCGTTTAACATCGAAACCATTTATATAAGCTTTTCTAGAGTGTTAATTTAAATAATGATTTTCCGAAAGCTTATCAGATTTTCTCAGCAATATTTAATAGAATTTCCTAAACTTAAAACTCAACGTTTCACTCCTGGTGGTAGAAAAACCAATTTTCATTCTCCACAAGAACATATAATCTCATTATTGTCATCAAGGGGGAGATATTAGGGCCAAAAAGACGTATACCACTTCCAGCACTTCCACTTTTTGTAAAAAAGCTATTCAAAGCTCAAATTCAAATGCTTTCAGGAGCTTTAGTCTTTCTATACCAAAACCTTCTGAACAAAGCTTTCCAGAAGCTTTTCTAAAACCTTGTAAAGCTTAAAAGAAGCTTTCTAAGAAAAGTTTTTAGAGTTTTATAAGGAAACTGTCACTGAAAAGCTTCCTACAAGCTTTTCAGAAAGTTTGAACGAGCTTTTTAGAAAGCTTTCTAGAAACTTCTCAAAAAGCAAAAAGCATTCTAAAACCTTTTCAAAAAGCACTCTTACAATATAAGCTTTCTAGAAAGCTTTTCTCAATTTTTTCTAAGAATGCTTTCTAGGCTTTCTAAGAAAGCGATTAAGAAGCTTTTCAGAAAGTTTTCGAGAAAATTTCAAGAAAGCATTTTGAAAGCTTTTCAGAAAGCTTTTCTCATTTTTTAAAAATTCTTTCTAAGAAATCTTAAGAAAACTTCCTAGAAGCTTTTCTAAAGCTTTTTATGAATGCTTTCTGTGAAAGCTTTCAGAAAATCTGCAAAAGCTTTCTAAAATTTTCATAAGCTCTAAACAAATTATCCGAAAGCTTTATAAGTTTTCCAGATTTGTTTTTAAATAACTCGTAAATCTCTGCAGAGCTTTCCAGCAATTTTAGGAAGCTTTCAAGTCATCATGCTGACATTTTTCAAATTTTAGGAATTTCCTTTTAAGCTCCTGAAAGATTTTAAAAGCTCTTAAAGAAGATTTTTAAGGTTCTAGAAGAGCTTGTCAAAACTTCTGATCTTCCATATGAGCTTTCATAATTACTTGACTTAACACTACTGTCCCACTTCCAAAAGCTCTCGCGCACTTCCATTCAAATGTACACCACTTCAGTCCATAATATCTCCCCCTTTATTGTCATGCTGTTTGCAGATGAACTTATAATCAGGTGGCAAAAACTTAAGGAGTTGAAATGCAATTTAATTTAAATGCGAGTTGAAGCAAAAAAGCTGAAGATTTTCTGGTATTTCTTGCACTAAATCTGCGACGATGGATTTCTGCAAGATTGAAAGCAAAACAATTGGTCACAATTATAGTCTGCACATTCTCAGATCACAGCCTGATCTTCGTATGCAATCATTACGAAATTGCGTTATATTATTTCTGGTTACTCGTGGTGCTTTTATTTCGGGCTTCTTGGCACGTATTTATAACCTCATTTAAAAATATCAAACACCACCGAGTTTATTTATACAACTGTAACGATGTATTAATATCAAATTAACTTTTTCTTTAATCTTTAAATATTTCTTATATATCCACCCACGATGCGTCTCGCCAGATGAGAAGCACTATCTGAGAGATTCCTTGAGTAACACAGTGAGGATTAGGACGTGGAGCTTCTTCTCAGAGACACAATATAAATAAATAAAGGAATTCTTTAGTAGACACGCCAAATAAATGAGAGGAAATTTTCCAATTAAATTCTATCATCATCACGAGTGAGATCTGTGATTGAGAAATAATGAAAAACACTCTCATGACATCAAAAAGTGGATAATAAGACGGTGAATGTGAGAATAAAAAACGCATCATGAAAAGTTAAATTGCAAAGGGATGTGACAATGAAAACCATGAGATCTGTTTCAAGTGGTGCAATGGTATAGCACGCAAGAAGTGGAAGGACAAAGAAAGTGGTGCTCCAGTGCAAGACTCTCTACGAGGTGGGTGTTGTGCTTTGGGGAAGCACATTGGGGAGAAATGAAGAGATTGTGTCGCTTAAACCACTGTGGTTCATGTTCCGCATTGTGTACGAAGAGAATGAGGTTGAAAGGCGAGATGTCTTTCGTGGCATGATGGCCTTTCTTCGACCATGTAGCCATTATTGCTTGATAAATTAAAAATAAATTGAATTTGTCCAATAACACTCTGTCGTTGAGAGCGTTCCGCCAGAGCAACTCTCAACACGCATTCAACTTTGAGACTGTCTGTTCCGTGTGGACAAGAACCCGTGTGTGGTTCACGATGAAGAAGAAAAAATGTGAAAATCAGCAAACTTGCAAATACCGATCATATTGAGGCGGTGTCAGCAGTTGCGTGCCATATTGCTGAGGTGCAAACCGTCTCTCCTCTTTTCCATCCAACTCTTCTTTTTTCCCTATCATATGGGACACTTCCCACCCACCTATCTCATTCTCCGTGCGTGAAGTGTCCAAATTAATTCGTCAACATGACGATGTGGCAGAGTGGTGGCATGGGTCACGGAACCCAGAACAATCCGTGGATGAAGTTGATGGGGATTGTATCGCACAAGGAGAGACGACATGACAATGCACAGAGCCAAAGTGGATCTAACGAGCGCACCCTCAACCAGTGAGTATAAATATTTCACTTTTATATATCTATATATAGTAATTCTTTTTCAATTCTCAACTTATCTCGCTTTAAAATGAACGAACATTATACTTATAACTTCTATTTTTGGAATTTAAACCCGATATCTTGGATAAAATTGCACCATTAGTATTAAGGGGATATAACAGAGGGTTCTTACTTACTCAGGTAACGAGAGACTGATTGTATACGTTTGATTTTATTTCATCCATGAAAACATTTCAAGATTAAGGGAAGCGGGGCAGGTTGACTGTGGGAAAGTTTTATTTGGGGCAGTTTTATTCATATATTTTCTCATGAAGTTTACCCATGCCCTATCACAATGTGTTAAGGACATTGTCCTTACAACTGCCCCAAATAGACAGCCCCATAGTCATTATGCGCCACTTCCCCCTATATAATTTACAGAATTAAGGTAATGGCACACGATTGTTGTGAATAAGAAAAACAATCAAATTTCTTTCGCTCATTTAGCATTTTTGACTTTAGAAGAATCTCCAAAGAATTTTTTGAAATGAAACAATAGGAGAGCTTAATATGAGACTCTCTCAATTGTAACGAATCTAGAGCTCTTAATGGGATTAAAGGTTCTTAATTATATAGTTTACGTCCTGCTTTAACACTAGGACTACCAATAGGTCATTTTGACCTACTGAGCGACATTGAAATGTAATTTCTGCAATTTCTGAGAAGCAGTTACTTTTCTAATTTTCCAACATATGGTCGTTATTAATGTATTACTAGACCTGCACATTGGGGAAAAACTTTTGTCCCCCACCCACCCACTTTTGAAAATAGCGATGTGGTATCCCTAGAACTATTGGAGTAGGTCAGATTGACCTACTGTTTTAAAAGCTTCTAGACGGAGTATTTGTGGACCGATTTGAATGAAACTAAGTTTAATCGAAAGCTTAGGAAATTCTCGAAATTTTCCACCTGGTGTGAGCTTCGTGAAATTACCACAAGTGGCGCTACAGTCGCCTTGTGGTAATCTCACGAAGCTCACACCAGGTGAAAAATTTCGAGAATTTCCTAAGCTTTCGATTAAACTTAGTTTCATTCAAATCGGTCCATAAATACTCCGGATATAAGCTTTTAAAACAGTAGGTCAATTTGACCTACTCCGGTAGTTCTAGGTATAAAAAAAATTTCCGGTAGTCCTAGTGTTAATGGGATAAAAGCTTCTTAATTATTTAGTTTGCATCCTGCTTTATGAATCAGTTTGCCGCGTGTGCCAACACCTTAATTAAGATGTTAGGTTAAAAGGCTATTGATAAATCTATTAGGTAAAATAAAATCCAGAAATAAAACATAATGTGATAATCTGATTTCATACAATTAGATTTATTTGCGTGTGAACTGATTTTGCTACATATTTTCCAAAGATTACAAAATAGGGGAGAATGGGACAGCAAGCAGTACGAATTTACTAGACACTCGAATTACGTTTTTCTTTTATAACAAAAGTTTTCCCCGGAAAATGAAATTTTAGTTCTTTTTTTTAACTTGTTCCTTACGAGAATTATATACTTAGGTATATGACTAATTCTAAGAGCTAAGCTTATATTTTATTACCTTTGATAAATATTAGGACCCACATTAGCAGACTAATAATTAAAAATTAAAACAATTTTGCAAAGCTTTGAAAAAGAAAGAGTAAAATTTATGAAAACTTACTTTTTATTACAAAAGCTTGAAACACTACCACTTTCGATGGAATCAATAGCCCCTTTAAGGATTTATAATATAAAAAAAATAAAAAAGAAAAATAAGATGTTTTTCTTTCAGATGTCCTCGCTTTCTTCTAATTAGAATTCTTCTCAAAGTCAATTGAGTCACTATATGTCAAATATATTAGTTCCCATCCTTGTTATCAGATACAAGAGCAATATAAGCCTGAATAGCTCCATGTGCGAAGAGGTCATATGAGTCTAATATATAGCGAGAGATACGGTAGAGCAGGAACTAACCTCGAACTGATACACATCAATAATTGTGGTCCCACCAAATGAGGTGGGACCGCTGAGGGGGTGTGGGTAAAGAAAATAAGGATCCACACGGGGAAGCCCCAAATATTTTCCACAAAATATTCACAGTGTGTCGATTTACATAACAGCCAGTGGCCTAATCTCAATATTTTATGCCGAAGAAGCGGACTGGCAAATTAATTAGAAGGGGAGTTTGGGCCTACATTATCGAGCGGAGGAAGTGCGGCGAAGAAGTTTGGCGAAGCGAAGGAGGGCAAGTGGGCTTCCTTAAATACCTCACTGTCATGAAATACAGATTAGAGTCTATCACATTTCGCCTGTCCATGCACAGACACATCCAATATAGGATGACTCGGGTGAAAGAAATTGGGTGTGGAATATTTTTTTTTCTAAGACACCATTCTTTCAGATAAAGAAGTCGATGGGTGCGAAAGAATTTTACACCCGCGCGCCACCCCCAAACAGTATATCTTAGCGTTCATTTCTCCACCCCCATAGCCAGCACTACCCTAATCAGATAATGTCTATAGTGGCTGTACAGCAACATAAGCAAGTCATCGTATTCGCATAGAGGGTGGGGGGCTCCTTCGTACAAGCATTTGTACCCATTGTCAAGATGATGGGAGAAGAATCTAAATTGATGGCTTCTCAGTTTCAATCATAAACAATGAAGTGTTCCACACAAGTAACTTGATAAAATGCCCTTTTGATAGACACTCAACAAATATTTCACTCGCAATCACACTTCTTCTCGCTTGTGCCTTCTCTTATCTCTCGGATGGAGTGTATTAGCTTTTTTTCTATGTTGCTTTCGGCTATATAGTTCCCTCATGCTTTCTTGAAGAGTTATGGATGCGGCTGATAGGCTATTTGCTTGTAAATGGCATGTCAAAGGATTACCATTTTTTTTGGCTTATAAAGGATTTATTAAATATTCGCTATACTTCTTTCATTGTTGCGTCCTTTCGCTCTTGACTTATTCATTAAGGATACATCATCGGAATGAAAAGCCTCATTTTAATAGACTCTATTTGTTCAATTTAAGCACAATCCTAACAACAATCTTGATATTTCCTAATTACCATTCCCCTTGTTCCCTTGCTGCCTTCATTTCCCGCTCAACTTGGAACTTTTCGCGTCAGTTGAGAGACTCCCCCATCAGCAGTGGTTCAGTAAAGTCAATCTAATTGATTGAAATTGATCAAGTTGCTTCCTCTGTAGCAAAACCTAAAAAGCTCTCCTCCCACACTGAGGGGTGGGAGAATTCACCCGGAGGGTAAGAAAGCGTAAGAAGTTTCTGAGACACTGGCAAAGCACTTGCCTTGAGGAGAAAGTTGTTGAGTAAAATTGTTTGGGATTTGCTTGTTATTCATTTCAAATACACTGTGCAAGTTCAATTTTCCTAAATTCACATGAAATAAAAGACCGGAACCCCACGATAAAATTTATTCTGCCTTCCAGGAATGTTTTTTTGTGTTGGACTTAAGAGTATGAGGGGATAAGGAGGGATTGATGTTCTGAATATATACTGTGGAAATTCAATATTTCAAGACTTTTATGGTGGGACGAAGTATGGTTTGAGGCATCAGAATATGGAAGTCCTTCAGACATTTTACCATCGTTGAACATTGATAAGTTATTGAATTTGTATGATATATCGAGTATATTTGCAAGATGTGCGAAATGTATTATTTTGATATCGGGTCCACAATCCCCATCTCAAGCACTGGTAAACACTTGGGCCGGATATGAAAGTTGCATTTAGTGCCACTAATGTCGTATTCACCATTTAAGGACATCTCAGCATGGCTGAGAAATGGAATATGTGAAATATATAAAAGTATCTGCCATTCACTGCAGTCAATGGGGGAGTAATACAGTGTATGGTGAGAGCTTTCAAAAGCTCACACTAGCATTTTGCCCAAATGCGCAGCCGTATAGACACATCTGGATGACTGCAGTGGAGGGATGAGCGCGCTAACGGGGGTGCTGCTGTGTATTTTTTCTCACTTCACCATCATCGTTTTTCATGCCCGGACCCGGGGTTTAAGCGCTACATTGAAAAAAAAAGAAGAGTTACAGCCAGAATGTGCCAAAGTCATCATAGGATTTTGTGCCCTGTGGGCATCCCACAATAAATCATAAACAATTTTGTCGCCTTCCTCACTAATTGCTTCATAGCTTATATGTACAGTATATCGGCTCGTTGAACTCTTGCACCACACAGGTACAGGAGGGGGTGAAAAGTTCAATCCCCAACCCACCAATTGAGCATCATGTTCTCATGATGGTGTGGAAGGAAGTTTTACCGTGTGAAGTGTATAATTTTTCATATGATAATTGAGTCACGTCTGAGAAAAGTTTCCCACATTCCGACCCCGAAAAAATTCCCACCCACTCCAACATGACGGATGATATGAAGAAGTTCCTCGAGAGGCAATTCCAGGCAACAAATGAGAGGAACAACAATTGGGGGATAAAGTTGTGTATGAGGAATTTCGCGGGATTCTCATAATTGATGAGCATTTCAGTGAATCATCGTTCTAACCACCCACCTCTTTCACCCAGTCATTGTCTTATGGTTTCCGCCAAGCTTCTAATGTGGTGGCATAACAGGCAATTTGATGGTTAAGGGAAGTGTTATTGGAAAATACTGCAAATTCGAGAGGGGATTTTTTCCGCGCCAAAAATCCCAACAATGCCAACTCCCGTATTCAGTTCACAGCGTTGATAAAATTTTCATGAAAATCTAATTATTTTATTATACAACCCCCTTTTGCTGGTAAACATTTTCAATCGTCTTCTTTGTCTATTTACTCGCCCGAATTTTATACTAAATTCAATTTCTCCTGAATTAACAATTATTTCATTAAGACTTCCTGCCTTTACAAGATATCTCCTTGGTTAAAGACCCGAAAATCGATGGGTATTTGCATATATTAAAGTCATATAGCGTTTAACTACTAAATTTGCAACATAAATTTGTAAACCTTTGGGTGCAATCATGAACACTCTCGCCGGGATAATTTTCTGAAGGAATAGCACAACTTTGGAGTAATCATTCCTAAACGGTTAGCTTTTATTCAATAGCACAGAGTTAGACAATCTCGTTCCATGGTTAATGAACTGGTTGTGTGAAATAGCTCTTCATGTGCAACATATTTGTAAAGTTTCTCAGTATACTCATCAAAACTAGGAAGGAATTTATTGAAATTTACATTTCCCCTATTTAGAACAATGAAAGTGCTGGAAGTTCTTTAAATTTAATGTGATATTTTTTTGGTTTTTATAACTTTTACGACTCTCCATATAATTTATTCTAGATTTAATAAACTGAAGTGGTTGGAAGAATTTTGTTCTTCGAAACCAAGGGGGAGTTATTATGATCAGAAGAGGTGTACATATGAGTGGAGGTGCTACGAACTTTTGAAAGCATCCAAGGAAGAACAAGAGCTTTAGGAAATTCTTCCAGAACTTTAGAATTTTTTAAAAGAGCTTTTAGAAAATTTTAGAAAATCGTTCATAGAAAGCTTCACAAAGCTTTCTTGGTTAGCTTTAGAAACCTTTAATAGGAAGCTTTAGAAATTTTTCATAAAAAGCTTTACAAATCTTTCTTAAAAAGCTTTAAAAACCTTCTTAGAAAGCTTTAGTAAGCCCTCTTATATAGCAGTTTTAGAAACATTTCTTAGGAAGCTTTAGAAACTTTTCTTATAAAGCTTTTTTATTACGCTCTTTTAATAAGTTTTCTTAGAAAACTTTTTTATAGACATCTTCTTTAGAAAGCTTTTTAAAAAGCTTCTAGAAAACTTTCTAGTGACACTTTTCTTATAAAGCTTTTAGAAACTTTTCTTAGAAGGTTTCTAGGCTTTCATAAAGATGTAAGTCTCGAAACTTTCCTAAAAAGCTTTTTTAAACAGCTTTAGAGAGCTTTCTCAGAAAGCTTTATAAAGCTTCTTAAGAAAAGTGTTTTAATACTTAAGTATGGAAAATAAAATTTGTAGGACGAAAGCTCTACAAAGCTCCAGAATTTGAACCTTGGAGAGCTTTACTACAAAATGCCGAAGTGCTGGAAGTGGTGTACGTTGTTTTAAACATAATATCTCCCCCTTGTTCGAAACTTTATGATTATTTTGAGAACAAAAATATAAAAATTTCAATATTTTGAGAAGTTAGACTTAATAGCTTAAGAGAACTTGTTCAATAAAATCTTAAGACTGAATTCGCCTTTGAAGAAAACCACAACCCGAGTTCCTATATTAAAGCATATGAACTCCATAAGCTCAACTTTATTTCACTCGATAATCTCATGATTTAGATAATACCAGAAACATGCAACAGAGCCACTGTATCAAAGAGCTTAACCGCCTTTGAGTTGTAATGACTTGGCCAAAACCCATTTCCATTGTCCGAAAGTTTAAATCATTTTCTGAGGGGGTTGGTCGTTTCCGTATCAAAATATAAAATAGACAATATTGCCCATATTTCCACCGCATTTCATCATATGGAAAAACCTCTGACTAAAAATTTTCCACACCACAACTGATAATTGATTATCGTTTCGGTCTATTTTTCTGGCTCCGATATTGCGTGATGTGATTCTCCATTGATATTTTCTCTTTCATTATTGTTTCACATGATTCTGGTGTGGATTCTCGGAGCGTGTCTGCAGGATACTCACAATTTTCCATGCAATTTTCTAGTCTATACAGGTGCCACATGGTGAGCCCCTCGTGCATGGCACATTAAAATCGAATTTCACCCTCAGTTGCCGGTAGTCAGAAGCTCTTCTGTTCCGCCCCAGACAAAGTTTGAAAATTGATCTTTTGCAAATGACACAAATCACGAATACCCTGCTGTGCGAAGTTTTACTCCAAGTACCATGACTTCCGGGAGGATATGTTGCCTGAAGTGGAAGTCCCTGCAGACACACAATCACCTTTTGTGTCTCCGTGATATTGTTTATGTCACAATCAAATGGCTCGAAGATGTATTAATCAGCTCATGGTGGAAATTCTATATACCACAACAATTATTTCATCAGACTTGAGTTGTTGGCGAAACAATAAAATACCTGAGTATCTCGTGCTCTCTTTCAAAAATGCCACGATAAGCGCAGGTGACCGCACAATTGGATAGAGTCATATATAGTTTTTAAGAGGGGCGGGTGGGTGATGATAGCAGTACGGTTGAGCTCCTGAGCTGTAAAATATATTTCCAAGCATGTTACAATTTTCCCAGGCACGCAATTTTCATTCCCAGCTACAAAGATTTACTGTTTATGAATGTTGTATGTGTTTCTGTGTCAAAACATTCACAATTCTGTGCCCTTTCACCATGCCAAAAGCTCCCCTGCCACCCCACCGCCCCCAGGAGTCAACTCTAATTTTCCCCGCTTTTCCGCCACGCCAGGAACCCCAGTTGGGAGTACATACATTTCCACAATAAAGCAAATATTTGGTGTACTTAAGTAATTACACAATGAATTAATACATTTTGCGAGAACTCTTTTTCATGCTCCCCCCACGCCCCAAGTAAAGATCCCACCCACAATTTACTCTTCAACACAAATAGTTCATTAAAATATATCAGTGACAGAATTTATGAATTTCCCTTTAACACCCACTCGTCCACTAGGGGAATCCGCACTTTTATGCTTCAACAAAAAATACCACCCCCTTAAATGATGGGGGTGTGCATTTCAGTTTTTTATTAAAACATTTTAGCAGTGAGAGAGATTTCAGCGAATTTGTGCTTTGTTTCGCTGGGTGGTTCGTAAATGGAAACTCTTGATGAGAAATTGGCACATTTTGTGATACAATTTTATCTCAAATGGACAAAGTACTTTTCCCAGAAAGGCATTTATTATTTGATGGATCGTTTAGTTCCAATTGAGGGGATACATTGTCAGATCAACATTTTCCGGATGTCAGATAGCTTGACAATATATAGATTGAGAGGGAAAGTGATACCGATTTATTGATGTAGTTGTTTAAAGATGAGAAACATTTTATGGCTATCTTAAGGGTAGATGGAGGACTATTAAATGATTTTTTCTAAAAGGAAAATGTATTGGATGCCCTAGGTAATGAATTTTCTAAACTACCCTTAAGATCTATATAAAAAACGACGTTTCATTTGTAATGCATTTCACTGCACTTTGGGGAATTGATCATCCTTCCAGAAGTCCTGGATGAAGAAAGTTATTTCAACACTTGCTAACACTTGCTCAAACTTGCCAAGATAATTTATGTCTTTGCCACTGATGTACTGAACTGTAAATATAGCTAAAATACCCCCAGAGACCTCAACAGAGAATTTACAAGCAAATTCAAAGCCATTTGCACGGTTTTCCGACTCAGAGCACCATTGAAAATTGTCTTTGTGATATGTTTATGTTCGAGAATTTACATATTGGTTAATTCAATTCATAGAGAAACCTAGGAGGGTATATACAAATAATTATGTAATAGTGCTATAATAGTCATGTAATTACCTCTTTAATCATTAATTACCCCTTTTTATAATTTATAAAATTGTTTTCATAAGCTATTTGATGTTTTCCACAAATATTTTATTGTTTGTCTTGTGATGTACATTTGAAATTGCATAATTTGTGCAGAGAATACATTAAAGCAAAAGTATCAACAGTGGGGAGCAAATGGGGCTGGAACGGTAGAAGTATCAGGGTGCACTAATTTATTGATTCGAATAAATTCGAGGCAAACTCTACAGTAGTATGTGGTCAGGATAAATTTATGTTCAAGAGAAGCCACATACTTTATTGGGTTTTTCATCTCGTAATTCAAAAGTGTTATTACGAAAGCTTAATATAATTCATTTCGGTGTTAATGGAAGTAGAAAAACTTATTATTTGTCTTGGGAAAAACTTAATTTTCTTTCCGGGGGAAAATTTTCATGAAACATTGAAATATGCAAGGAAATATGTCAGATGTATTAAATTTTAATTTCCAACAAGAGAGAGATCCTTTGTAGACTTAAAGTTTCAGATTTCATGGTTTGACTTCTGCCTGAACTCCGGGTGTGAATTTGAGAAGCTTGACATATGACTGAGATTAGGGGAGTGGAAAGTTTCTCTTAACTAAAAGGGTGAGATTTTTGCCGAGAGATTTCCGATAAATGGCACACCATTCCGGTTTGGAGTAAAAACCTGGGCGGACTTTTTCTCTCCATTCCGCCTCGGGAAAATCCCCGAGTGTTGAATGGAAAGTCAAACAAGTGAGAGGTTCCAGTGGATCTTATGGTGATTTGGTATCGATTGTGTGTAGCAAAGTTTTATCTCATTTTGCTGCTTCGCACTTAATTCACAACAACAAATCACCCGAGATGGGTTCTTCGTCAGTGTCTAACTAAAAGGACCACGCTCCTGTTGCTCTCCTCGCAATCGCTCCATCTCCTTTGCTCCCTGGCAAAAGCATATCCCACTAAGGGATCCGATTTATTCAACAGTTTCCCATTAAACCGTTCAAGGGGCGGATAAATCGAGTGGAATTCGAATAGGAGAATTCCATGAAAATCTCTCATATATAGCAAAAAGCTCTCGCCAAATTGATTGAGGATGGGATAGGAATTTCACGAAGGCATCACCTCCATAATTCATAAGATAAAGCACCAATTTCATCTCTTATCTTTTGTCATGAGATAATTGCTATTACGGGTACCTAAGAGTTGTGGTTTGGCGCGGGAAGGGAAAAGTGTGGGATTTCCCCAGGTGACATTGAGCAAATACCGGTGAACCATGAATGGCACGTGGTCACAATGAAAATTTGCGGCTATATAGCATTAAACCATTCCCCATTTATGCTGTGTGCGCCCACAAGTTGACGGAAATGCCTGAAAAAGTGTTATTTTGCAAAAATGGAAATGTCCCACGCCAACCCACCTCCCAATCCGCAGGCACATATAAACGAAAATTCACTGCCAAAATATATATAATACTTGTAGAGTACTTGCACCCTGTTGCATGTTTATTGGAACTGATTCAAAATGTGATTAAGATTTAAATGAATTCACACTTGTGGGTGGGCTGTTACCTCCCCCTTGAGACCACCACATATACACATTCTCTCGACATCTCCCATCTACAGAGTTATTCGTTGATTTCCCGCCCCACTGGGGTGTCTCTCGTTAGTGGTGATAACGAGAAAATATTCTCCACTCTAGTGGTGAATTGAACACCATCCAAGTGTTATCTATTTAATGTGCGTGGAGTAAATAATAGATGCCATCCACTTCCGCTCGTGTTGTACGCTGGCTATTCGGCTCATATCTTCATCGTCATGGTGATGGATGGAATGGTTGTGGGGGAAAACCACCCCCAAGACACCCATTCTATATAGAAGCTCTCCATTCTGTCCATCTCATGGGGCTAGTCTGATGAGTGGTTCAGGGGCCAATAAATTCCTATAATAACAGGCATTGTTCTCAGAAGATTGTATTCGGATTTGCAGAATATTGAGAACTTCCTTGGCTGCAGAATACCTTTTGTATGTCGTCTTGTTGCCTTCAAGAATGATTAAGAAGATGAGCCTTTCAGTTTCAGAACTTAATTTATAGGATGGGCAGAGGTCACTTAAGCTTAATACATTTACATCTCATGATAAATCTCTTCTGTGTGTCTCGAAGAGGGAAGTTAACTTATTTTGCAACATTATTATCTTATGATTAATTTATCAATTGTGTTATTCAATTTACGGGTGTCTATGTAGAAGTTTTGCTCACGTTTTACCTGAAAGATTTCTGTTAGGTCAAGTCTTGTCCTATGGAATTTCTTGTCTTATGGAGCTGTTCAATAATTATACCAAATTTTGAATTTTTGATACTCGAAAATTGCGAAATCACAATTCGCAATTCTTCGAGCTTTCAAAACATTTTTCGAGCTTTTTGAACTTTTTTGAAAGCTTTTGGGTCAACATGTGAGCTTTAACAATTGATTCACAACTTCGTGAACTTGAGGAGCTTTTAAGACAATTCTAGAAAGCTTTCTCAAATTGCAGTAGAACTTCTGAAGAAAGAAAAGAAAATAGGGTTAAAAAAAAGTAAGACAAACTAATCAACTTTTGGAAAACTTTAGGATAAATTTTATGAACTTTAGAGCTTCTTCAAGTCTATTTTGTTTTCGTCTCGTATTTCTTTATTAATATTCTTTAGAGCCTTTACAAATTTTCCCTAAGACAGAAGATCATATAGAAAATAAAATTATTAAAACGAAAGTTATTAAAAGCTTTCCTAAAAAATTTTTAAAGCTTCCCTAAAGCTCTTTTAGCTTAATTTCTAAGATGTTTAAAGCTTCATTTCAAAGATCTACAAAGCTTCTTTCAAAGTTCTCCAAAATTTACAAAGTTACCTAAATTATTGGTGAACTTTCTCACAAAATATAAAAGTGCTAGAGCAAATCGGAATATTTCCTTGACTTTCCTGAATTATTTGTAGTGGAATATTCTACTGAACTTTCTAGGACCATATACGAATCTTTCGAATAGAGTTTCTTTAGTTCTAAATGATTTTACCAAGTAAAAAATAACTTTGCATAAATATAACAAAAATTTTAATTTTAATTTAAAAATTATTTGAAATAAGCTGGGATTAGGGAATCCCACCTAAAATCATCGTTTTCAATTTCTTTTTCTAAAGAAAAGCTCCCGTATTGAAATTCCCGTATTGGACCATGGAGGTTAGTTCTGGCAAATTTTTACCATTAGGCTCCAAAAGCACTTCATAAGTGACTCTTCCAAGTCATCCTGGTGGAAACCCTCCCATCTTTTCGCTCGTCAACTTAGACCGGATACCCCTAAATTGCTCAATGTGTTAGTGACAAAGTTCCAAACCGTCAATTTTCACTTTTCGCATACATTATATCTTGTGACCTACTTCCATGTCATAAGGAACACTTCAGATTTTTCCAGTCTGTTTTTAAAAGTCTAATGACAACATTATGCAGAAATTTGGATAACATTTCAGCAAGAGCGACTGTTTTTTTGTTTTTCAAGGAAAGCAATTTTTTTCTCCTCTTGTCTATCTCTCAAAAAAGAATTTTACGATATACCATATAATTCTATATATCTCTTTTCCGCTAAAATGTTATATTCGAGATAGCGTTTTGAGGTAATTAATTCCATGCCATGTATCTGAAACATCCCGTCACTCCTGCCACTCATCGAGTATTTCCCGGGGAAAATTGGGTGGAAAAATCATGGAGATGAGTTGAGTGTGTGCAATCATTCCGCTTTATATAACGTATTTTTTATGTACTTGAGTAAAGCCAGACTGCGTAGAACTGTGAGACTTGATGATTCCTCCGCCTTCATGGACGCACATGTACCATTACGGATTGGAATGATAAGGAAATTCCCCGGGGAATTGTTGGAAAGCGGGGTTAGGTGGAATTGTTGGCAAATGGGAAGCGATTTAGCAACCTTTTTCATGAGAGTGCCTCTATTCTTGGGGTGTTCCTCGTGCGCCCCTCAAAAGATGACTTCTGCCAACATGTGATACAAACATCATAAGCAATTTCACTTGAGAGGCGCCTCACATCGACGAAAGTGTCTCCCGTGTGTCATGGTCGTAAAGTCGAGAGATGGCAAAAAACGAGCGAAAAATCATTTTCAACAGTCAACCTATAAAAAGTCGAATTAATAATAAAGAGGATTATTTAGAATTTCAACTGTGAGAGCAGAGAAAAGCCCCGACTGCGAAGCAGAGTAAAAAATGTTGTGATTTTTAGGTTTCTAATTGTTTTCATATTAAAGAAAATATTTTCACAACTTGTTAAGGAATTAAATTCTATAATAACCAAGATAATAACTTAATAATCATTAAGCAAAAGAATTTTTTGTAAACTTTTGCAGCGCTTTATTATTCACAATATATATCGATGCAGAGTATCTTAAGTTAGGTAATTTACTTGTTCCGCAATCTTTGACTGACAAAAAAATATAATTTAAAAACTCACGAAAACTGCTGGCAATATCTGTGAATTTATCTAATCAGAACAGTCTGAATGTTGTCACGTTGAAAGAAATTTTCCACAAAATTCTCAAGACAAGTCAAAATGGGAAAAGTCTTTCGTGACTTTTCTTCTGCAAAAGCAATAGAAACAGGTTCGACCATTTTTCTTTCTTTTTGTGTGAAATATAAAATAGTTTTATTGGTGCTACGCAGGCAATTAAAAAAAGAAAAGAATCTGGCTAGAAAATAATATAAATCCACTGTCTGACTCGGAGTCTGTGGGTGAGAATAGTTGAGGACGTGTAATTTATGGTGGCTTGTGACGTCACATGGCATTTATCCTTTCATCAACGATGTTACGAAGAGACACAACACATAGCATTGCCAATTCTTCACGCAGAAAATCCATCAAAAAGTTTTTTCTTTCTTCTTATTCTCTTTTGCCTTTCCACACGACAGCTGTAAATGTCCCCCATGGAGAGATTTAATGCGTGTGGCAATGAAATTTTGTGTTTCACCGCAGCATTTTGCATTTTAACATGAAAGTGGCTTCACCTCTTGGTTGAGAGATTATTTAAAGTTTTCAATTGTATGGTGAAGCCATTCCGGAGAAAAAAGTAACTCTGCGAGACTAAATAATGCACAATTAGACCCATTATTATAATAATTATCTACATAAAAGCTCAGTGACTCTTACTTACCACACTAAATTCACACGTTATGTACTTCCATATTTTGCATATCGCACCTCACATTAAGCACTGCCAAAACTTTTGATTATATGCTTTACAACTTGCCATCAGTGAGAAAAAGATACGTCAACTTAATAAGGTTATGATTTGAATTATATCTATTTAATAGATGTTTTTGAAATTTAATAAAATTAAATATATATATCGGAAGAGCACACGTCTGAACTCCA
>CAKKOB020001679.1:0-19421 GCA_918844115.2 Phlebotomus perniciosus
TTTTAGTTTGTTCGTCATTGCTTGATTATTCGTTGTTTAAGTTTGTTCGTCGTTGCTTCGATTATTCGTTCCCGAAGTTTGTTCATCGTTGCTTGATTATTCATTGTCTTAGTTTGTTCATCATTGCTTCGATTACTCGTTCGCAAAGTTTGTTCGTCGTTGCTTCGATTTATTCGTTCGCAAAGTTTTTTCGTCGTTGCTTCGATTTATTCGTTTGTAAAGTTTGTTCGTCATAGCTTCGATTATTCGTTCGATTTTGAACTTTATATTTCTGGATATTCTAAATATTATAAAATCTAATTGAAAATCTTTTCCTGCTTCCTGACTATATGTATATTTATATTTTCCGATTTGGCTAGCAATCTCGATGAAGCGTTCATTTTGTCGTCATGTCAAGCTTAAAGTTACATAATTAAGTTATCATTATGACAATTAGTCAAATTATGAAGAGTTCTTCAAGTCGATAATGAGAATTTTGGCGAAAGTGGCACAAAATGATCATCCAGAGACCACACAAAAAGCTGACGGAAAATCTGATCTTCAATCTTATGCTGAAAATTCATCAGTGTTGGAGTTTCATGAGATTTCCGAAAAATCGTCTGAAGATCGTAAGCTCGACATCTAACACAGAGGCACAGCGGGAAGGTTCATGAACCTCAAGCTGAGCATATAAACAGTCTTTTTGTATAAGAAAAAAAGCACCCAATTAAAAGAGAGCATTTCCAGGCGCATTCTTTCTTCTGGGTGTTTAAAAGCAAAAAGAAAAAAGTCTTAGCTTTTCCTATGTCTGCACAAATTGGCATTTTGTGGTTTTTTCCATATGAATGTGTATATTTATAGTGAAAGGTGTGTTTTTCCAGGAAATTTAGCGTCTCTGAGCGTGAAGCCAAATTTGGGATGACGATTGTCCTCAATTAATCTTCGCAACATTGCGAAATTCATGTTGAAAATTGCGCAAACCATCGAGTTGAGATTGGCAGAAGGAGATCAAATGAATGGATCTTTTTAAGCATGATGGCATTCCTGAGTCCCCGCAAGACATCAAATAACCGACTTCTCCCAAATTGCTAATCCCACCGCGTGGAATCCCTTCGCCGGAGGTGAAGCCGGGCACATCCACCCGGCAGGTCGACGCTGCATGAAGAAGTGAGTGCGAGCTCCCATAAATATCCAACAACTTGGTGATTATTCTCTTTCACTGCTGGCCACCTCACTCTGTCGTTCTTGGGCGATTTTCTGCACAGAATCTTCCATCTCAGTCATGCCCACTTCCCCCGAGGAGGATCAATTGACCGGCCACAGACGCCACCAACATCAGCGCTCGAGATCGTGTGCGACAGAGAACGAGTGAGCACTCAGATACGCTGGGGCGGGAAGAGCGGGGCTACACTCCCCAATGTGGGTCAAATTTTGCCATTGAACCAGTGACGTCAAGGGACATTGACCGGATCGCCTCGAGAAAGCATCAAGAAGCAAAATCAGCAGTGTTGCGAGTGTTGGGGAATTTTCATTTATAGCCACACATCTCCAGCGCACACACAGACACCCCAGCCGCGGGAGAGACAATCTCCTCATCTTTGCACAGCGTCTTCGCGCGGCCACACAGTCACGGGAGTCCCATGGTGAGGTGGGGCGGCGGGGCGCAGGCCGAGCGACAGGGCGGAAGAGCGCACCAACGAGATGTGGAGGTAAGAAAAAAACGCAAAAGATGAAGAAAAAAATCTCAGTGGAACAAGTTCAATTTCCCATGGAATGGCGTTTTTGGCGGCGCGACCGGATTTGCTGCTGGGAAAAAGATCATGCTAAGGTGGTTCCTTTGGCGGACAATGCCGGGAAAATGACTGGCCATTAGCAAGGAGCTTGATCCACCCCCCAAAGAAGTCATTAACGCCAGAGAAGTTCTTAATAAAATAGATTGGGAGCATTATATACGTATTTTCAAAAAGTTTTGCAATTATTTATTTCAAATTGCAAATAGAAAAGTTTCACAACAGTTAAAGATTTTACTCTGGATTTCATTTTTATTTTACTTTAGACAGAGAACTAGTCTGATATATACATATCTGTATGACTTATGTATATAGTAGTTACATATATACATAAATAATCACCCACAATTTTCCTATTTATGGAATATCGTTCTGTTTGTAATTCAAATTATCCAAAATATACTGCGTGAATTTTATCTGCAAACAAGAAACTTATGATATAAACCATCAAGTCTCCGGAATATCCATGATTGCAAAATTTCTCGGAAAATTTCAGACTCTACTTTTTCGCGAAATTTATGAGCTATAATTACCAGATTGATTGGTGTGCAGCGAAGAAGAAGGTGCGTGTGGAAGACTTCTTTTCGAATTCCTCAAGTGCAACCTTGTGTGTGTCTTTGCAAGACTCACTGCAGATGAAATTCAACCCAACAGCAATTATTTTCACACCTTTATGGCCCCCACCAGCATTTTGAGAGATTTTAACGAATTTTATCGCCTCTTTTCCGTCCCACCGAGCTCTCAAAATTCCTCAATATTTTAGGAGTAAACATTGCTTCCTCAATCTCTTCTCCGCAGCTCTTCCCAACCACATGAAGTGAATTATCAAAAAAAGGGGGAGATAAAAGCAAAAGACGAAAGTCACAATTTTAAAGGATAATATCTCGATATCGCTCGATTTCGTGCTAATGTGAAGATTTCCAGAATGATTTAGCACTGTGAGAACAATTATGAAGAGACGGAAAAAGTGAATCAAGAAGCAACAATAAGATTGTTGACCCACGATTTGGCTTTGTTATGAAACCTCCACTGTGATTCATTCGATTTACAAATTTAGACTATTTTCTTTCTTCACACTCTTTGTGACGAAAAATATTCTTTTTCATGTTTTATTCTGATGGTAACTAAAGTTCTGGAGATTCTCCAAATCTATATAAAAAGTGGCATTTTAAGACAGTCTCAAGAGATACTAAAAAGCTTTGTGCACAAGTTTGAACTCGTGGCAAAAAGTTGCGTATCTTAGGAAAATTTTGATCAATATATTTATTTAAATGTAATAGAGAGATTAAATTCATAGAGAGGTTTTCTTAGGTATTCATTTATGCTTAATATTCATAATTCAGTTCAAAATCAGGAAAACCATCAAATTTCCATTCATAACCAGTCTCTTCTGCTTTTCCGAAAAATCTTTAAAAGGAATTTTCCAAAAAACAAAACCTATAACAGAGCAGAAAATGCTGTTCATCCAACTGTTATCTCTGATCCAACTATACTGACTCCACTGACTCTAAAACATCTTCTAACTAATTTAATTAAAAATTTGCCCACAAAGAAGTTTCGCATGTTCCGCATGATATAGAATTACAAACTCATTTCGTAACTCTGATTGGGATTTCTTCCTGAAAATATTTTAGAGATTCTTCAGAAATGCAGAAAGAAGAGAATGAATTTAAATAGGAATTTGATGAATTTCTATTGGAAAATGTGAATAATAAGCATAAAAACTACTGCCATGTGCTTGGCCATGTGCCAACTCATTTGCAATAGTCAAATACCTTTTTACTAAAAATATAACAACAGTAATAGATAAAATAAATAAAAGCTATATAGATATCCTTGTATAAAACATATTCGCATTATTTTTTATCAATTGATTTCTATTCTCCTCTGATGCGGCAATCTGCTCTTTTGATTTCCTGGCAATAATTTGCAGTTAATGTGGTTATTGGGCGATCCCTCGCAGGAATAATATTCAGAAGGCAAAGGGATTTTTTATTCATAAAATACAGAGAAAAAAAGCCAACAAGGAAGTGGTGTGGTCTTCAAAAGCACTACACCCGGCGCTATTTCACATTTTTTTACCATTCAATGATCTCCTCATTAAAACAGTGGCGAGGGCTCGAGGGTGAGGATAAAAAAGTTATGAATGGAAGCTGAAAAAAACGCGGGATCGACAGCAGCTTCCCGATCATAGTTTTTTGATATTAGGAAAAAAAAGATCCCTAATCTTGGGGGCAATTTTTCAGGACTCTCGCTTTCTGTGTGCAGAAAAATACAGACGCGCGGACAGGAGGTGGAAGAAGTTGCGAGGACTAAAAAAAACACCACAGACGGCAACCACTTAATTTTTTTTTGAGTGAGGAGGGGTGATGCGTGGGGTTGGGAAAAAATAGCGGGCGGTGATTTGCGGAAATTGCCAAACGGTGCCTGAGGACGCTGGAATGAGGGAACATGTGGCTTGGAAAGTGAGAAAAGATCCCTCTCCGGCCACAAGATGAGGGCATCATGATGATGATTTTTAACAATTCCGCCCTGACAAAAGAGGATTCCGTTTCCTTACACCATCGCAGGCCATTGATCGACGACGCAGTTGGTTCCGTGTTTTTTGTGTATTCCCTCCACATTTCATCTCTAATCAAAATAATTTTACTTTCATTCTTTTGCACACAACACCAGCGAAAGATGATCGCGCAATCGATCGAGGGTGTAAAAAACAGCAATTTTGGAGGAGCACCTTTTGCTGAAGCAATAGAAAAAAATCAATAAACCATCCGAGGAAGAGAACAAAGGCAGCAGAAGGCAAGAAAACACTCTTGAGATTTTTTATCACGCTCTGCCCACTCAAGGAGCAGATGATCTCTATGGAGACACATTTTGGCACGAGCCCCTAAAACCCTTTGATCCCTGTCATCTGAGAAACATCCGCTGCTCCCTGAAAATTGCCACAATTGCAAAAGAAACACATCCCAACACATTGAATTCGAGCCTCCAGGAAATCGAAAGCGCAAGACCAAATAGCGATCGTGACTTTTCATTTCGAGATCACTCACAATTCCTGCTGCTTCCCTCATGATCAATCCCACGTCTTTTTTTCGCTTTCCTCCCTCTTTTTTATCCCTTGTGTGGTTTCTCATGAGATCCCATCAGCAGAAAGGAAAACAGTTGCTCCACAAAAAGATGGCAAAAATGAAGGTGATCGTGATCGTTAAAATTAAGAGAGAAAAAAGATGAAGAACGGGACTTTCGTTCTCATCCTGGCGGAGGAAGAATGATCTGAAAAAATCACCCACGGCAGAGGCAGACAGAGAAAACAGTTGGAAGATCCTCGTGTGGAAAAAAGGTGCCGTTGCGCATGAAAAAGGAAGCCACCAGACGCAAAAAATTCTCTTTCGTCCAGGAAGGCGAAAAAAAGTTAAACAAATTCACTAACTGTAAAGTTTGATGAATACAGGGATGTTTGCAGACAACAGGAAGGCACGTTGGGCCATTTTCATGAACCAGGAAGTGATGAATATTGTTTACCTTTCAATTGGGGTGTATCGTGGATGGGAGAGTCTCAACCATTTGTGTGGAAAACGTGATCCTCCCAGAATGTGATCTGCTGAAAAAATTTGCATATGTTTCGCCCAAGCCAAGATATTGAGTGAAGTTTTAATTAAGTTTTAACAGGGGGAATATTTTATGGATTTACTTAGGAATTAAATCTATTAGAGAAAAATATGATAAGAAAAACCGTTAAGAATTAGTTTAAATCTAAAATATATTTCTTGTTTTCTCATTTTATATTTTTCTCAAAAATTTCTAAAAATTTTTGATTGTGAATGAATTAATATTTTAATTGAGAAACGCAACAAAAGAAAGAACCTCCATTGCTTAACATAATGCATTTCAATAATTCTTTGTTAAATTTATTCTTTGATTTTGATTAATGGACAGATCATTCAATATCGTTCAAAGTGCAACAACTGCTGTCTCAGATGATGAAAATGCATTTTCCAGTGATCCCGGCAGAGACGGAAGAAAGCGCGTGAGTTCAATATGATGCAGAATTTACGTGACCATCGGCACATGGCGTATTAACACTCTTATAGGTTTCACAATCCATGCCATACGATCACTCAGTGAATTGACAAGCAGAGGTTGCATGACTTTAACAATCAATAGAACACGTGAAAATTCACATGCGGAAAAAATTTATTAGGCTCTGTTTTATGGCAGCAAAGAAGAAAAATGGAGTGATCTTGGTGCGTAATTCTGATACGATCGCGATCGTGTTGAATTTGAAAGAGTGATCTGTCTCATCTATCCAATAACCCTTTGTGCTCTCTGGAGCTTCGAAAGATCGTGCAAATCTGAGTTGAGCCCCGAGTGAGAGAAGTTATTGACCGCACAAACAGTGACCCACTAACATCTGCAAGATCACTCACCTTCTGACGTCATACTACCATTGATTTTGAAAAACACGTTTCGAGCCATAATACCACATTTTCTCTCAGGGCTGTACTAATAATGTGCACAAGACTTTGTTGTGTGGAAATTGAATAATAATTTCGCTATTTGCACGCATTTTAAATGTTTTCTCTCATTCTTTTTCCTTTCTCCTTTCGCAGTGATCTTCTTCACCTTCCTCTTTTGGTTGCCTCATCATAATCTCTTCTGCTCTTCGTCGTTTTTTGCTGCTGCTGCCGCGTCTCCGCATTGCCATTTCACACAACGTCGAGGAAGATGTGAATACCACAAGTGTGGTATGGGAGGCACAACATGATCGAGAATATATGGAGAGGAACAGAAAATTGTGAGAGATTATGTGAAGATCATGATCTTCGCATGATCGTCTCAAGACAATTTGCAATTGCGGAAGTGAGCAAAAGGAATGAATTTGACAGTGTGTGGATCTTTCTTTTTTTGCTTCACCCTCCCTAAATGTATTCACCATTTATTTTTGTGCATTCGCGCTTCTCTTCTCTCGTCATGTGATTGTGGCTCGTTATGTAACTTTTCACCTTCCTTCCCTTTTTATTTTCTTCCTCGCTCGCGGTGCACAAAAATTAATCATCGCGATTGCGGACCGGCCAAAAAAGCAACAAGTACACTCGCCGGAGGAATAAAAAAGATAAAGATACTGGGATGGGAGAGAGAAGCAGTGAGTGTGAGAGCGAAAAAAAGGCACGCAAAGATCAACAAACACAACATGTAAATGATGTTTTTCTTACTTTGTTTGTATCTTTCATAATCCTCTTCCACACCTTTTCCCATAGTGGCATATTAATGTCGATAAAGACCATAAAATCCAATCTTATTGGTGCACAAAAATACCTTTTTTTCTCTCAAACATCTCTCACTCCTCTTTATCACAATTTGTGCGACATGCGAGATCACACAGACACGATCATTATTTTTTTTCTCTCCTCCTCATCTCTTTGTCATCAATTTCCACCTTTTATTTTTGGACTTGTCACCGTGTCTCCGAATTAAAAATAAAATTGTTAAAGAAGCCTCCGTGGGAGGGTGTTTTGATTTAATGAAACTCGTTTGCAATTTGCATATAATTATGATGGAATGTTTCGCATAACATCACAGATCACTAGACATGATCCATTTGCATACCTCTGGGCGTTTCTGACGCATCAGCCGCACCAACAATTAAACGCATTCTTAATTCATCAGAAATCCTTTATAATATATTTATTAGTTCTTGTAGAAAAATATCAATTATTCACCAAGTGATGTAAAGAATGCAAATAAATCGGGAAAAATTGTTGCAACTGGGAAGTTTTCTCTTTCTCAGTCTCTACAAATCCAAATGCAGCTTCGCCAGAGCCAAAACTGGAGCTCCAGTCGGCATCTCTGGATACTCACCAGCACTTCCGGCAATGTCCAAGTGGGAGTACTTGAGTGGATGATCGGATTTCACTCCGTGCTTATCCAATCCAGTCGAGAGGATCATGAAAGCTCCAGGACCCTAAATGGAAAAAAATCAATCCTAACAACAGAACCTAAGAAACCAATAACCATAACAATCACCTGATGTCCACGAGGAGTCCTCGAGGATGGAAGATTATTGGCCTGTAGAACATCTTCACCCTTCACCTTTCCAGCGTGGAAGCGGAAGTCTTCCGGACGCAGAGTTGAGATCTCAAAAGGCTCTCCAATCTCATCTCCCGTCTCCTTGAGCCTCAACCCATGCCCTTCCGCCTTGGCTGGTCCATTGTCCATCACAATGGTGTATCCCTCGCCGACAGTGAGGAATGCGTGACCCGTGAGCGTGGCAATGGTGTAGAGATGCGGATCCGGATATTTATTCTTCACCGCCAACTCCTTCATCCGACACAGAGCGTCCGCCATGGCCATCCGACCTTCGGCATCCGTATTACCCACACGCACCCTGACACCCGCCCGGGATGTGATGACCTCATCTGAGACGTAACACTCCTCACCCACGGAGTTCCTCACCATACACATTGCGGCCACGACGTGCACATTGGCAGGAGCTCGCTGAGCCACGAGCGCCATGAATCCCGCCACGGCAGCGGCGCCGCACTTATCTCGCGACATTCCCGCCATGACGCCACCGGCCTTGATGTCGGCGCCGCCAGTGTCGTAAGTAACGCCTTTACCCACCAACATGAGCGTCTTCGTGGCCTTCTGAGGCGGAATGTACTCCAGCAAGATCATTTGACCTGAAGGCACATTGAAAAAGCAATTGGTTTGAGTCCCTGATTAACCCTTTTTTGGGGTTTAATATTTTTTTTTAATAAATAAAGGTGTTTCAAATTTATATTCCCAAATTTGATAGCGTCCTAAATTACCCCATGAGATTCGCATATTAATTTGACAAAACAAACTGATCTTTCCTTAATTCGTAATCAAGGGGGAGATGTTATGATCAGAAGTGGTGTACATTCAAATCGAAATGAGCGACAGCTTGAGGAAGTGGAATGGAAAGAGCTCTTCCACAGTAAGAGCTTTTGAAAATTTCCAGGAGCTTTTCAGGAAATTTCCGAACTTTGAAAAAAGTTACTTAGGTCAAAGCTTTCTTAAATTGCTGTAAAGCTCTGCAGAAATTTGTAAAGCTTTTGAAGTTCTAGCTAAGCTTTCGAAAATACTGGACTACTTTTACAGATGTGAAAGCTTTCCTGGTAAGTTTTAGAAAGCTTCCTTATAATGCTTTAAAAAGCTTTCTTATAAAGCTTTAGAAAGCTGTCTTATAAAGCTTTAGAATGCTTTCTTATAAAGCTTTAGAAAGCTTTATTGAACAGCTTTAGAAAGCTTTCTCAAAAAGCTTTAGAAAGCATTCTTAAACAGCTTTAAAAAGCTGTCTTAAACAGTTTTCGACTCGGTTTTAGAAAGCTTTTTCAAACAGCTTTAGAAAGCTTTCTCAAAAAGCTTTAGAAGACATTCTTAAACAGATTTAGAAAGCTTTTATAAACAGTTCTTGAAGTTTTAAAAAACTTTCCTAAAAAGCGTTAGCAGGCTTTATTATAGTAGGTATAGATAATAAAATTGATAGGATAAAAGGTTATGAAAGCTTCCGAATTAGAGCTTTTTTTTACAAAATATGGAAGTACTGGAAGTGGTGTACGTCTTTTTAACCATAATATCTTCCCCTTGTTCGTAATATAAAAATCCATTTCAAGCTAATTATTTTATTATTTTACAAATTATTTTATGAATCAGGAATTAGAATGAGTTCTAGGAAAAATAATTTTTAAAATACTTATTTCACTAGCATGAGAAGCTCTTCAGAAAAAAATAGATTAATAAAACAATAAGAAGCTAGGTATGGGTAAAAGAAAATTCATAATTTCATTTTCACAAGAGATACCGCAGAAATCGTTAAAGATAATAGCAAAAACGGCAAAAACCTAGGAAACCCTCAATTACAATTTATTCATTTTAATGAAATAAGGGTTAACAAAGAATTAGGAATAATTAATAAAAATTTAAAAGAGATTATTCTAAATTTCCAGTATTTACCTAGGAGTTTGAACAAATAAACGATGCCCAAATATTTCTCAACGAGGTTATAAAGAGGTCAAAGAAACTTTACTCCGTACCGTATTTTGAAAGCTCTGATAAGAGTATATTATCAAAATTAATCTTGACACATTCAGTTCTCTTCTTACGTAATACACCGTGAGACAGACACACGACAAATTGAGCAATCAAACAATCAATTATTTATCGTCATATTTCTTCTTACACACGACAATTGTTGATACTCAATGGGGAGACATGAAATTTATGGGCGGAAAATTTCCTGATAATACTGCGAAATATCAAAACTAATATTCTCTCCCTCATTTTGCATAAATCCCGCGCCACATTGATACAGTCTCCAGAATACAAGAATATTATCGCGTAAGCAATTATTCACTGAAGATTGTGAACAAATTATGCAAAAAAGCCGACGATAGACGTGAATTTTAGCATATTCTATCCAGACTAATGTGGCTCATTAGATTGTCAACAATTACAGAAAAAGAAAATAAAGATATATAGAGAAAGGATTAAATCGCCAAGAGATTTTTTTTCATTTGTGTCGCCAATCGAAATTGCTGTGGCGCTATTAAATCAAATCACTGAAAGTTGATTCAACTTCGAGAGAGACCTTCATTATCGCACAAACAGAATGATCTCATTCGTGATCAGGAAACTAATGATGAAAATTTTCAGATTGCTTCAGATGAGGAAGAATTAATTAAGAAAAATGAATTAATGCAAAGTACATTGTACTCACAGCTAATTTTATATCTCAGGGATTAATATCCGGATAAAACAGTTTTTCACCGCAAACACACATTATTGAATTGTTTAGTTAAAATGCATTCAATCTGTCGCGTTTGTAGTCTGTAATTAGTTATTTAAATGGCACAATTGAAAATTCATAGACTTTGATTTTATTGAAATTTTTCCACACGATAAAAAGATCATTTAGCACCACGCTTTAGTTAAAGTGGGGGGAAAATTGCACAAATTGACAATTATATTATTTATTGAGACATTTAGCATTTTTATTTTTTAATCAATTGGATTGACGGTTTGATCTGGATGTCAAAGAATAGAACCAATTATATAGAGTTAATTTATTAACTAATAAATGACTAATATTTCTTGAATTATGGATATTTATAAGGAAATTCAAATAAAATATTTACACCAACATAAAATTGTTGTTATAATATTTATGGTTTTAACGTGTTGATCGTGGCAATAGTCAAAATCAGATAGTTGCTCTTGTTACTAAACTGAACTGGTAAATAAAAGTCACAATTAATTTTAATGTCAAATACCTATAGAATGATATTAATAAGATTTGCATTGGGTAATAAGATTAATAATTTATAAAGAAAATATTGAGTTTAAAATGGATTTAAGACTTGAAATGATCTTTTAAAAAAGTGTTAGAAAAATCAAAGTCTGTTTAAAATTATTAAGGAGTACAAAAAGTCTTGTGAAGAAATTTTATTATCCAAAAATAATGTTTCTCTCCAAGGGGAAGATATAATGGATGAAAGTGGTGTACCTTTTAATGGAAGTGTGTGAGAGTCTTTCAAAATGTAAAATGCTATTATTAATAAATTTTAAGAATTTCAAAGATAGCTTTCAGAACATTTTACGAGCATTTTTTAAAACATTTAATAGCTTTTCAAGTTTCGAGACACAATTTTTGGATTTCTCGAGTTTCGGGAAGAATTTTTTCGGGCTTATCGGATTTCGCGAAGCGTTTCTCAGACAATTGTTCAGGTTTTTTTTTACATATATGAAACAAATCCCTCGGATAAATTACTCGGTTCAAAACTTCCTAAAAATAACTGTAAAACTCTTAAAAAAAAATTTTAAAAATTGTAAGACTTTTTGGAAGAATTTTTGCGAGCTTTAGTAATTACAATAGTTTAAAACTTCTTGAGGATCGCGTCAGAACTTTAAAAAAAATTGCAAAAAATTGTAAACTTTTTTTTTAATATTTCCAAAGTTATTTCTTATTTGTTTTTAGACTTCTCGGATATTTCTGTAGTTAAATTTTTGAAAGTTTAGGTTTATTTAGTAAAACAAATTGATGAGACGAAAGCTCTTCAAAGCTTCTACAAAAGAGTTGGAAGTTTTGTTAATCTTTCATACAAATTCTGAAATGCTGGAAGTGGCTTAACTTATCTTCCCCTTGTTCTTAACAGATACCTACTGTGAATCGTATAAATATTGGGAGAATCAAAATCAAATATTTTTTGTTAGGAAAGAGTAAAACTATGAAATAAATCATTAAAGATTACCCTGTTCGAATATTTTAAATAAATATTTCTGCTATTTCTGCAGAACAACAGAAATAGAGTACCTACCTAACACAAAATAATATCAGTAAAAATATTCTTAAGCTGCTTCAATATTTCTTGGCAGACTCTGTAAATCGTATCAATATTTTAAAACTTGCAGCAAAATGAGTATTGATTAAAGAGATATCTTTGTCCACTTGTGTGTAACCCTATCATTTTATGCAGAGTCCATAGTTTTGCATTGTTTCAAATAAAGCCGAAACCGCCGAAACAATTAAATTCAAACAAATAAACAAACGTTAGTCACTCTCAATGCAAAGACAAAGATAAAGAGCAGTTAATCGAATTACTGAACAATTTAGTAAAAAAAGACTCACCCCTGTGCCTCTCCACTGAACTGGCTGCCCGATTGACGGCGCTGAAGAGTGGATATTCCTTGATAAGGAGTGCGGGATCGCTGATGACGTTGCAGGAGACCTTCGAAGGCATCTTCTTGAGGAACTCCTGCACATACTGCACGACTCTCGGCGGAGCCATGCGTTCCGGATCACCGACTCCGATATCCCTGGCCACATAGCGACTCACCTCAATCTGCTTGGCCAGGTCAAGGGTGGAGGACTTGCCGGCCGGATTGAAGACTCCCAGACAGCTAATCTTGTCCAACTTGGCCACTTCCTCGCGCAACTGGATGGGCTGTGGAGGCAAATAGAGTCGTTCTTATCTTGTTTTCCCACTCATCGGCTAATCTCCAACTCACCAGATACACCTCCTCGAGTGCCCCCAAGAGAGTGATAAGCTGAGCGTGCTGGAAGTCACTGTTTCTGGGCAGAACAATCACGGGGCGGTCAGAACCGGCCTTTCGCGCCCTCGCAATGCCCTTTCCGGCTGCCACCGCGTACTTCCTAACGTCATCGTGATCTGAGAACTCACCCACCGGCGAATACACGACCCTGACATTGAGAGTCTTGCTCCAGAGGCAGGAAGTCTCCTTCTGAAAAGCCCCATCGTATTTGGCGCAATTCTTCAACTCCTCACTGACCTCGGGACAATCGTCCACGGCCAGGAGGCAGAGACAATCGTAGTTCTTGATCTCCTGGGCGACTTTGCCCAACAGCTCAACAGCACAAGGAAGATATCTGGACAGAGGAACATCAGCAGAAAAAGATTGGAAGGAAAAATGGGGATTACTTACTTTTGCAGATCCATTATCGTACCGGGATGAACTCTGATTCTGTCCACTCACTGTGATGTGTCCAGAGGGAATAAGTCAGAGGCGCTCGACTGGCACTGACTTCGGCAGCTTTATTTTTGGATATAGTAATCCAGTCAATTGTCTTTTTATTCCACAGGTTGCTGTTGATATGATTCATTCATGCGCCAAAAAGTTTGCTCTTTAATACTTACAATAATGGAATGAGAGGGAAATTTGAAATGCCTAGAAAGTAACGTATTTTCAAGAGCAGAATTCATTCCTTTTCTCTTTTCTCTCGATTACTTATTTAAAAATGTTGTCCAAAATTTCCTGCATTTTCCCGACTTCAAACAATTTTTTAGTTAAAAATTGACCCAAAAATATATTTTTCATAATGTTTATCAGAAAGACTCAATAAAGAAAGGAGAGACGGTAACAGAACTTTTAGGTATCTAACTTCTCATTAAGAAAATTCTTTGACCTTGAAAAGGTCTATTCAAATTCTAAATTTTTGTGTTTTTAAATTGAAAACTTAAAGAATCACATTTTAGCTTCTCAGAAAAAAAATTAATTCAATATTTTTACGTACTGAAACAGGAACGACTTTCTCAGATCTTTAAGAATTAGTTTTCTGATATTACATAATTTCTTTTGAGCCTTAAAGAACCCTAAAAGCTCTGATATGATTTTCAAAGAATTTTCAGTAATTTAAATACTTAGGTATTCTTTTTGAAATTTTTAAGAACTTTTTTTAACCTATTGCGAAATCAACTTTATGGCCAATTAAATTAATACTGCTAAGCTTTTCTAATTGATCAGAGGAGTTTTTGCGAAGACCTACGCGACATTCCAAAAGCCATTCGTCACAATTTTCCTAATCACATTTTAACTAATTACGTATAAGCGTAATTCATCACGTTTGAGCGAAAGAATTTCCCCGCTACGTCGCGGGGTCTTTGAACGAGGTCCTCTATAAGGCAAGAATTAAACGCACACGTTCTGGAATCCATTTCCTGGGAAATTCGTCATTTCATGAAGGTGTGATAGACAATAGGTAAGAGTATAGTGTGTGGTCAGTTATAAATTTAGAAGAAAATGCCTACAATTTGGTGACCGAACAAGTCACTCAGCAGTCAATTCAAGGCAAAGCCACAAAAAAGCAAGCAAATCAATTCTCACCATCTCTTCAATCACGTTGATTTCGGAAATTGATTGAGCGAAAATAAATCCCAAGCAAATTAATCACGGAAACGAAAATTGGGCCTCTATTCGATGGACAATTTATTGTCTATCTACAGATAAGAAATGCATACTCCTGGCCAGACTATAAATTGGACGGTTGGTGTCTTCAGGAACATCAGTGGAGTCTTGAGCAACGAACCAAAATGAAGTGTAAGTTTCAATCCTCCCTTTTTTCAAAGTTAAAAGTGAAAATTTAGATTTTACGTGAAGTTTATGTGATCCCAAAAAAAGTCTGGAATTTATTCTGTTTTTTAAATTCCTAACGATCCCTATGTACCTTTTTCCATTGCAGACGCTATCTTAGTGGCAGCGCTTTTCGTCGCTGGTGCTATAGGAGCACCTGTTGAGATTGAGGTGGAACATGAGCTCCCGAGGAACCTCGATCCTCGCTTCGTCTCCCACGGCCGTCCGGCCTGCCAGACGGCTGAGGAGATGTCGGTGCGTCTGTACAGGCACAATTGGGACCCTACCAGGTGGTGGCAGTGCAACCAGTTCAATGTTCCCGCCGAAATGAACACCTGCCCCACAAATATGCTCTTCGACGAGATCACTCGACGATGCATCCCATCTCACCAGTGGATCTGGACTGAGCCACGTAATCCACCCACTCTGGCTGAATGGGATGGACAACCACCTGCTGACGGAATCTGCCCTCAGGATAATCCCTCATGCCCACCCTGCCCCACTCCCTGCCCCCCTTGTCCACCTGAGGACCCACCAACCACCACCACCTGTCCTCCCTGCGTAACGACAACCACCCCGTGCCCCCCATGCCCACCACCTGAGGATCCACCAACCACCACGACAACTACAACGACGACGTAAGTTATTCTGAAACTTTTTGTTTGAGCAACAAGCAAAGGAATTTTTGGTCACAAATAAAATTTTTCTATTTTTTTCTTTAACTAATTTAGAACGACTACGACTACAACTACCACAACTACGTAAGTGTCTCTCAAATTAATTGTCTTATAAATTTTATATACTCAGAAACGGCTTTTGAGTTTTCAAATAATTCTTAAAAGATCTTGAAAATATCTTGAAGAGCTGCCATCGAGCTAAACTAGATTAAAATTCGGAAATTTTGAAGGAGAATTCAGTCCTGAAAAAATCTTTCACTTTATAAAAATTTTGAAAATTTCTCTTCACACTCTGGAAGAATTTTCAATTTTCTTTATTATATTTTTTGAAGTTTATAAGAAGCTTTAGAAAACGAGATCACTAAGAAACAGAACTTTTAAATTTTTCTAAAGCCCCTTTTCTATTTTGCTCTTTCTTTAGAAAAAGAATACATTAATAGTGGCAAGAAAAATGTTATTTCTTTCGTTTTGAGATAAGAAAAACACGCTTCTCGTCAATGACTTACCCTTGAGTTATTATATTTTTTCATTAGCCACCACATTGTGCCAAAATAGAAAATTCTGACTAATTGTTTTCTTTTTTTCCTACTCACCTTATTTTAGAACTACTACAACAACCACTACGTAAGTATCTCTCAGATTTCCATTAAAAATTGCAGAGAAAAAAAAACAATGAAAAACTTATTTATTAATTAATTTTCATCCTTCTTAGGACGACTACAACAACTCCTTGCCCTCCCTGCCCAACAACCACGACTCCTTGTCCTCCATGCCCGACGACTACCACTCCCTGCCCCCCTTGCCCACCTGAGGATCCACCAACCACCACGATCTGCCCACCCTGCCCCAACGACATGATCTGCCAGACCGAGCATATGGGTCTCCTGTGGCCAGGAAACCGTCAGGACAGCTTCTTCGTCTGCCACACCGTCAACCACCCCGCCCTGGAGATGTTCTGCGATCCCGGAACAGTCTTCGACTTCAACCAGCAAACATGTCGGCCCGGATGGATTATAGTGTAAAGTGGAGGGACTTTAAAAGAACGCATACGAGAGCCGAGGCTATGACAACTGAAAAACGGCAACCAAATAAGCTTTAATCCTTCCTGTAGATTCTCCCCGTAGTCACATAGATTGTCAGCACTCTGTAGAGATTTCTTAGAAATATAAATCCAACTTTTGCATCTCCTAAAGGCACTTGTTTATTCTCAAACACTCTCTCATAAAAATAGAGTTCCCAAAGTCTCTTAGCGCTTTCATCTCGTGCTTATCGGCAGAGATTGGAAATGCGACACGTGTTGTGGGCCAGTTACGTGAGAAGTCAATAGCAGGGAATCGAGCGTCACATTGCGCATTTTGTGGAAACCCAAGAATGTTTTGTGAATATCGGTGCCTCTAACAGCCAGCGAAACGTTACACAAAATGTGATAGTTTTAATTCTATTTTCAACGCAAAGTTGTTGAATATTTCATAAATTTTCCCCACTTCTTCGGCTCGGCAAAACCCGATTGAATATGTGAAAATAGAGTTTTGCAGAGTTAAGATTCTCGGACTGAAGACAAACAAATTTCTAACATTGAACACTTATCGTTAATTTATTTTCCGTTAATACATTTACAAACTATCGAGACACACTAATTATTATGAGCTCTGTTTTTCTTTCCTATTTTCTCAGATTTATATACGTAACTGATCTCGGGATTGACGGGAAAATGAGAGAAATCACTTTGGCTTGAATTAAATTGAAGCTGAGAAATGTGCGTCCATCGCTTTAAACAAATAAATCTATTAAGAGAAAAAAATAAGATTGTGACTATTTGGTCAGCTAAATGTGTTTTCGGGGCAGCAGAAAATAAATTTTTGATCAGCAAAAAATCATTGAAATTTAGAAAACTTTTTGTTCTTTTCTCAGAAGAATCGTTTGCAATTGTTTCATATTCAGTTTTAATTAAAAGTCAAAACATTAAAAATTTAAACCTTAATACGATCTTACTGAAAATTTGGAAAATTTACCAAATTAATTATCTCTAAAAACAAAACAAAAAAGCTTGATCAGTTTGAGAGCTCTTTGTTGAAATTTTGAACTCAAAGAATTAAGGTTCCAAAATTACTCTAGGATTTACTACAAATAAGTATTTAAAATTTAGAAAAACTTTCAAAAAATTACAAGATCTTTTCTTAAATTATCGTAATTTTAGCCATTTTAGAATGAATATTCAAGCTTCAGTAGATTTATAGTTCTTAGATAAAATTCTGAGCATTTTTTTTTAATTTTTAAATTTTGAAAAATGCAAAAATGGCCTTTTTTGACTTTTTGCTGATCATTTGTGTATTTTCAATCTCTTCTATTGATCAAAAATACTATATAATATTTTGCAAACCAAAATAATTTTTGATTTTCCAAGTGATCAAAAGTAAATTCTCCTCTAAAATTAAAATGTCTCAATTTTGGAAAATTTCTGATCATAAGTATTTGGCAAAATAAAACTCCTACCTATTTAATCTGAGGTTTGTGAAATCAGCCTTTTCACTCAGTGGCCTCAGCCTTCTTCTCCTTCGGCAGCCACTCATACTTCCAGCGCATGTAGGCGACAGTCATGCGATCCCAGATATTCTCGAAGGAGTCCATCGCCGGTCGAACGTCCAACAGGGCGAACTTGAACTCATCATCTACGACTCCACCGTCGTAGTAGTCAATGACATAGCGCACCTCCTTGCCGCATCTGTCCACAATCCAGTCATGCCGATCGAATGGCAACTCGTAGCCCATCCAGCTCCGGATGCGCGCTCTTGGACTGTAATCCGTCGCCTTTCCGCCGAAGCTCTTGAGACGCGGATTGGTGCATTCCTTGGCGTGCAGAGCCTCCCACTTCAGCACTTCTCGCCACGCCTGCTCGTTATTGGCATTGTGGATCCGGATGATGTGCTCCATGTCCTTCTGCTTGATGTCCTCCTTCTTCCAGCGCCATCCCTTGCGCAGCATCGCATTCCAGAACATCTGCTGACTGGGATACACCCAGAAGTCCTTGGAGCCGTCTTCAGTCACCTTCGGGATGCTCGATGTTTGCCGTTCTGTGGGCAGCGGGAAGGGTTGATCCGGAGCGGGCTTCTGATTAGCCGGTGGCATCTGAAAAAAGACAAGAATTCCCATTAAAAGTCACTTCCTTGCGGCTTCCAGAAGTGGAATCTCACCATGTTCAGGGGATTCACGTCAGTCTCCCCGTGATTCACCGGACATTCCCGCAGGACGGGCTTCGCGTGCATTGGACACTCAGGCGGAGGCTCCTTGCCCTTGTAGTCTGCTGGATGGTGAGGATTGCGAACACCATCACTCTTCTGGATGATCTCCGATGCGATTATCTCAGCGGTAGATACGGAATTCCCCATTTCTTCCTGACCACGAGTTTCTTATGTAATTGTCTTGATGGGGGATTTATACCGGATGGGGCTACTCACCTCGTGGAATATGGCACGGTTAGCAGAGATAGAGCTATTTTAGAGGACTTCCCAGGTATTCATCAAAAAAATTCACGGAATTTTATCCCAAACACAAACACGAGTTGCGGAGAGAAAGTTTTTGACAGAACCGACAGACCCGACAGACCTTTAACGTCGCACGTGCCATGCAATGCAACAGTAGCACATGCAGAGAATTTATCTCTTAAAAATTGCCTGCTCTTGCAAATCATTAAATTATTTTTCATAAAACCTATTTTACTCATTTTACTATGAGAAAATTGGGTGAAAAATTCATATTGAGAAAAAAAAAGAGAAAAAATTAAAAGATACATAGTATGTATCAATTTTTTCCAAAAAAATTTCCCAAAAAATTCAATTTTTTTTTAAACAAAATCATAAAAAGGCTTGTAAAAAGGTAAGTATTTTGATATTGTCAAAGCGAATAAATTGGCTATTTGAATCTGCCCCTTCATTTTCATTATTATTATAAACGAGGCGCTTCGCGCCTCTCTTTGCGTGGTTTGGTGGTTTTTGTAGTAACTTGGGTCCCTTTAGTTTGAGAGAAGATTCATTAGTGGATAAAAGTCGAGAATAGGGGAGATTTGTATGAAAGGTTCCAAAAGGGGTGG
>CAKKOB020001680.1:0-19410 GCA_918844115.2 Phlebotomus perniciosus
TCCATCTTCTCACCATCTCTTCTCCCCCGAAAAAAGCCTTCCTTTTGTCTCTCACATCCCATAACGTATGGTAATTTTTCAAGATCGTCCTCGAAAGAAAAACATGATGTATTAACATTTTTTTCCCTCCAAAAATGGGAAGAATATGAAGAATTCAGGAGTGCGAAGCTGCGAGAAAGAAGTTCATAATGAAATCGATTAAATTTCACTCCCCTTTCCACACATCGCACTAAAATGATATAAATTAGAATATGTTAGTGAAAGAAATGATTTGATTGCCAGCCACGGTTTCACGGGGAGGCAATTCAATGGGCCTTCTACTTCTTGGAATTCTTTTCCATAAGCCCAAACACTCTGACCGACTCACCCGCGCCGCGAGCCATCCAACTATTCGTCAAATCGTGACTTGATTTTTGTATACAATTTCAACTTCATCCACTTGTGATGGTGCTCTTTTTCTGGGGCCTCTTCAATGGCGAGAGAAATATGAAGTCAAGAGTGGCGTCCAATGTCGAGTACACTTCACGGTGTATTTATTGCACCATGAGAGTCCCAGAAGGAAAGGGTCTATAGAGACTTGATACAGTCGCTTCTCGGCTTAATGAAGCCCTACAGGGGGCTTCAAGAAGCCTCAAGAGCGAATTGCAGTTGAAATACTAACATTCGGTATCAATGTTGGGTGGAGAGGTCGTTAAAATTTGAATAATAATTTTAAATGTCAACGAACTCTAACAAACAAAAAGAAAACAAGGAATGCCAAGGAATTTCATTATGAATTCCAATGGAAAATAAAACGATCCGTAGCTATAACGGAATTTTTTCAAGGAATTCCATTGGGAATTCCCTGGAAATTTCCTAAGCAATTCCTATAGGAAGTCATGCGGAAATTTCCATATTTACTAGTGTTTATGCAAAGTCACGGAATTCCTTGAGAAATTTCCTCTTCACAATAGAATTTTCTCAAGGAATTCCATTAGGAATTTCCAGAGGAGTTTCCTAAGAAAGTCGTTAGTAACTATGGAAATTTCCGCCAGATTTCCTGTAGGAATTCCTTAGGAAATTTCCTCTTCACAATAGAATTTTCTCAAGGAATTCCATTAGGAATTTCCAGAGGAGTTTCCCAAGAAAGTCGTTAGTAACTATGGAAATTTCCGCCAGATTTCCTGTAGGAATTCCTTAGGAAATATCATCTTCACAATAAAATTTTCTCAAGGAATTCCATTAGGAATTTCCAGAGAAGTTTCCTAAGAAAGTCGTAAGTAAACATAGAAATTTCCGCGCGATTTTCTGTAAGAATTCCTTAGGAAACTTCCTCTGCACATAATAGAAATTTCCTAAGGAATTCCATTGGAAATTCCCAGGGAAGTTTCCTAAGAAAGTCGTTAGTAAATATGGAAATTTCCGCAAGATTTCCTGTAGGAATTCCTTTAGAAATTTCTTTGAAATTCTTATATACATAGTCGAATTTCCGAAAAGGAATTCATCAGAAAATTTTCTGTTGGAAAAAGAGGAAGAAAGCTGGGAAATATCCTGCTTTCTTTCCTAGCAGGAAAAAAGTTTCACTGGATAGATTTGGGGAAAAAAAAATTTGAAGGTCATGAGAATAACTTAATTTTTGCTTTTTTTCCATTTTTCAAGCGTTTAGTAAAGTTTTATATGTTTTTATGAGATCTAAAGATCGTTAATATTTGAATAATAATTTTAAACAGTAGGTAGGTAATGAACAGAAAACAAATAAATAAATTTAAGGGCCCTAAAAATAATTATTTAACTTCGCAATGCCTTAAGAACATAGTATTTTTTCAAATTTCAAATTTTCAACAAAGTTTTCAATATTTTCTATGTTTTCAATGTTTTTAACCTATTTGTTCTATTACGTATAAAGATCGGAAATATTTGAATAATACTCATTTTAAACAGCAATGAACTGCTAACGAATAAACAAATTTGAAGGTCAAAAATAATTTTCTAGGTTCATAAAGCCTTAAAAACATAGTAATTTTCCCATTTTCTAGAGTCAACAAAGTTTTCGATGTTTTTCTATGTTTCTAACCTATTTAAAAGCGAGATGAAATCAAATGCCAGTTTAATTTTTAAATTCAAATACTTTTTTCGACGTTTCTGTCTATATTTTGCTGAATTTCATTAAAATTTGCGAATTTTGATAAATTCTACTTCCTTTTATGACCGTACAGTCCATATATTTTTCCGTCGACCTCGAAACCTTTCGATTTGAAGAATTTCCGATCCACAAAGCTCCAGTTATCACCTTTGTGTAACCAATCTTCCCACCACAAGTGTACCAAGAATAGAATGTTTGTGCTCAATGTGAACCTCTAAAAGCCAATATAAATTACAAAGCAATTTGATTAACTGAAAAATCTCGCTCTTATTTATCTTGCACTTTGTCTCTCACAATTTCTCCTAATCACCCGCACCAAAAAGCGATCCATATAGCAATTTTCGGTTGGCCGGAGCACAAAGTGTATAGGCAATCAAGATCAAATATTTGTGTGAGGAGCGCATTTTTCGGCGGCACAAAATTGCACCTTTGCGAACGCAGAAAAATTGGTGAACTTGCGATTAGCACGGTGCAAACGGGTTATTTTTCTTCAGCAAAATAATTACACTACATAGCACATAATCACCACCACGAAATTGGCAATTATCATAATGGGGGACTGTATTTCCAAAGGCCAATTGGTCTCACAGAGTAAAATGGTTCCAATATAAACCCGAAAAATATTTCAAACTCCAGATCTCTTTTGGGAGAATATATAGTGGCGGATGATTCAGGAGAAGAGAAAAGTACCATGATAAATTTCTAATTCCTCTCCATATATCGTTGGATTTTTTACTTCGTCTATAATCTTCTCTCCTGGGTCTCTGTAAATCATTCGCCGACACAAGTTCAAAATGCAGCGCATGGAGAGCAAAAGAACATTTCCATAATCGTGAAAATAGGGAATTAGTGAGGACAAGTAATTGAAAAATTGCTTCAAGGGCGCAAGAAGAAAGATGTTTCATAAATGGTGTTCCCGTGTTTATAACAGTCGGATGCACAGGTGTCATTAATGCCAAGGTATGTAATTTACCAAGTGTTATGCAATCAACTCCCTTCAGTACGCAAATAATGCACAATTACCGAGTGAAAGATGCAATTGATCGGTTAAAGGTAAATTAGATCTGCTGAGGAAGAGACCTTGGCCGACAATTTTATAGGCAAACTCCAGGCAGAAAATTTAATAAGACAATTTGGAAAGTCATTAGTAATTGATTTGAAAACGTGGGGAGTGTTTCTCCATAGATGGCGCTCTCGCAAGTGTCGCCAGAGAAAGAGTCTTGATTAAGGAGGTGTTTTCAAACATTTTTTACCAAGGGGGAGATATTATGGCCAGAAAGACGTACACTACTTCCAGCTATTTCCTCATTTTGTTGAAAAGATCCCCAAAGCTCCAATTCGAGAGCTTTGAAGAGCTTTCATCCTATCAATTTTATTTGCTAGGCTTCCAAAGCTTTTTACGATAGTTTCTTAGAGCTTTCTAAGAAATATTTCCAAAGAAAGCTTTCTAAGTAAGCTTCCTAAGAAATAATTCCGAAGAAGGCAAGTGCTTTCTAAGTTAGATTTTTATGAAAGCTTTTTGAGAAATCTTTCCAAAGAAAGTAGAGCTTTCCAAGTATGCTTTCTAAGAACGATTTCTAGAGCTTTCTTAGAAAACTTTCCATAAAAAGGTTTCTAAAACTTCTATGGAAAGTTTCTAAAGATTTCTTTGAAGGATAGTTAGAGCTTTCTATGAAAGCTTCAAGTAAATCTGCAAAAGCTCTCTAGAATTTTTAAAAGCTTAGCAAAAACTTCAAAGATTCTAAAAAATTCCCAGATTTTTTCAAATGCTCATAAGTTTCTGTAGAGCTTTACATCAATTTTAGAAAGCTTTCAGATAATCTATAGCACGAATTTGTTTAAAAGCTCCTGAAAGTTCTCAAAAAGCCCTAAAAAGCTTCTAAAGCTCTGGAAGAACTTCCCAAAGCTCCAGTTCTTTAGAAGCTTTCGAAATCACTTGACTTATTTTAGCACTTCCACTCCACTTCTCAAAGCTCACAAGCACTTCCATTCAAATGTATTTCAATCCATAATATCTCCCCCTTGATTTTTACAGTGTTTTTTTTTATTATTTTGTAATAAAATGTGTCCCAGATAAACGGATTGCTGTCTCAGCTAATCAAAATTTATATTAATTATTCCTATTCTTTTTATAAGTTTATAAACGTGAAGGTAACAATAATTGTCTTATAACCTATCGTTCCTATTTAATTATTCTCTGGGATTAGATGTTGCATTATGACTTGCAGGTGGTTATCCTTGAAAGAATTGATATCAAATAAATCACTCTCTGAATGCGCTGCTACATCAAATTGAAGATTATTCTCTGAGACGATGATATTGCAGTAAAGACGATTTTCTCATGACGATATCGTCGCAATTATTGAACTCTATCGCTAAGTCCGCGCAACCTTGACTACATTTAATTTCAATACGAAATCCATTAAGAATTTAACAGCAAACATAAAGAGATTCAAGAGAATGAACTGTGCAATTTGTGGAATTTTCCAGGGGAATATTTTTGGCCTTATTGTCATTTAATAGACCATCTTACCTTTTATTTTCTCAAACACTATAAATTTTTAATATTGTCCAGGAGTTGCAAGCATTCGTGACGTGTCATTTATCATCACACCAAATGGTTCTCTCGCTTTTGTTGAAATTATTTCAGGGTGAGAAATCAATGGTGTGAAAATGATTTGATGGAATGGAAACCGGGAGAGAGAAGAAGGTATTTGAAAAATGCTGTACAACGTCCTTATTTTTTCAGCTCTTCCTCCTCAACAATCATTCTTACCTGAACAGTTGAGATTGACATAAAACGCAAGAAATTGTGTTAAAGTTTTCATTGAAATGCCATTTTTTCCCTCTGGTTCTTTTACAGAAATATTTCTTTTATCCCTATAGGATGTCTTTTGATGTTATCGAAAGATATGACAGTATCAAAAAGTGTTTCAACTTCCAATTCAACTTGCAGGTTTAGGTATCTTTCTCATTGATGTTTCATGATGAGGGAATGTCGTAAAAATGTGAGTTTTTTTCCTGGGATGCAATTTTCAGGGAGAATCACTTTTTTGTTGAGTCTCTTAGATGCCTCTTAGGTTGGGATGATTTTCTGCCTGATGGTCTAATTAGACTCAAGAGTCAAATAAACAGTAGATGAGGTAATTGATCCTAGAAATGTGTCCATTATCCGTTAAAATTATACACTTCAAAATCCTAAAAGCGATACGGAAATGCGATGGAGGAGAACGAGTCTGGGAAGAAGAACAGTGAATGACAAAAGGTTAGAGTCATAGTGTATTAAAATAATTTTTCAAGTTTTTAAATATTTTTGGATGAAACCAGGAAATCCAGAAACGTGATTTCTTGTTGCGATTATAACCGTCACAAGTTTAAAAATAAAGTTTCCGCGTCGAGACGGTGGCGCTGATAGTACGGCGAATGCGGCGAATTGAGCGTCGACGCCGAGTGACACATCTCTTTCTTCCTGAGCCTCCGAAGGGTAAACATTGAAGCCGACACCTAAAATTTAATCGTAAATTGTGCATTAATTATCCTTTGAATAAGTTCGAAAACAATTCCAGCTGTTTGACAAGTGACAGTCAACCAAAAGTTGCGTAAGCTTTCTGTAGAATGTGTTCTGGCAAAGTTTTTGATCAATTTCTGGCAAATTAAAGTAGAATAGTGCTCCTGTGAGAAATGTAGTTGGAGTTTCCCTGAAAATAGTCTTTCCTGATAGATAACCTAACTTTTGCTGTGTAAAACGGGACGCCAATGGCAAAAACTGCTTTTCAGTACCAAATTCTCAGAACAGCGCTCTACAGCAAGATCACCCGGAAGCCTCCGAGGGAAAAATGTGACCATGGGGGTTTCTACATCGCTTTGGGAAAGGATATTGAGAACAAGATTGTCCAATGGATACTTCTAAAGAGATTTCCCTTCAATTGGTGTCTTGGTCACTTTTCAATTGATGTCCATTAGTGGTGCATTTACCCTAATGCCTATATCGTATCACTTCTAACCGGAACCGTCCCATATCTTCTGCAACTCACTGTGTCCTGCATTAAGGAAATTACAAAGAGTCTCCTTTTTTGCCACCAACATCTCAATGTTTATTTGGATGTCTTCACAGAAGAAAGTACCCTCTGGGGTCCCTGTAATTATATTATCCGACTTGACGATGATCTTTCAATATTCGTCACTTATACCTGGCAGGAAGGGAAGTTTCAAATGATTACTTTATATTGGGTGTGCTTTTTTTGTCCCATGATGTATCTTAAACATCTGCCGGGAGGCATCATTTCCCTTTAGAATGTTCGGGCGACGTGTCACCACAATTTTTCTTAGAATAATCGTGGTGTCTCTATTTTGATAGTTCGACCACCTAATGCGTCAACAGAACAACACTGCGGGTTGTGCAAAATGGTAAAATGATTGGCCTGAAATACCTTTGGATGATTCTTTGTACGTCCCTCTCACCTCATGCCCGCCTTGTGCATCGTCAGACAAATTAATTCTCAGCTGTGGTCCTTAAAACGGATTTTTTTTTGGCTTCTTCATCTTCCAGGGTAGATTCTTGTGAATTCATATTCTCTGTGGGACTCGGTTGAGCATAAAAACGCTCAAATGACCAAAAACTTCAATAACATGCCACACATGTGTGCTGGATGGAAGAAAGAACAAATACGCTTTTGATGGTCATACCGGAGCCAAATGGTGGCACAACAGTCAATTGACAATGAAATCTCCAAACAATATAAAGAAGTATTTGTGAAATGAGAGATACATCCAGAGAAGGTCTTCTTAATGCACAGGAGTGGCTCTCTAATCTCACGCGTGTGGGCGAGATTCTCTTTCGGATGCTCACAATATTATCCCATAAGAACCTATGTTGCTCGTACACCCTTTTTCAGAATTTAACGAGCTTCTTTAACGGCTCGTCTCCAGAAGCTGACACATCTTCACAAATCTTCCCGCGAGAAAGTGAAGAGAGGGAAACGCCAAAAAGCGCCATTAGGGACAAAATCTTATTTTCTGGATAAAAACAGAATTTTTTAAAAATACAAAAATTAAGGGGCCAACATGTGGCAGGATCTTTCTTTTCTCATGAAGTGAAAATTTGCATTTCTGGTCACTTGGAATTCTCTTGAAAAACCATGATGTCCATTGTTGATTCATTTAGGGACGTGACTGGGGAAGCAAAAAAACACATTTTTGAAATGGGAAAGACTCTCATTGAGTTCATTAAAGAATGTTTTGTGATTCATTGGAAGGAGAAACTAAATTCTGAGAAGGCGTGAGCAAAATGTTTCTCAGAAATTACCCTGCGACAAAGATGAAGAAATAGTTGGATGGGATGATAAAGAAATATATTTATTAATTGAAACCTGATTGTCCATTGAATGTTAAAAACGTTAGAGGCGATGTTTTTCTACGTTTGCAGTTTGACGTTCCAGAAATGTAGCCAACTTCACTCATTAGCGGAAACAAAAGTACTGAAAACGCAGAGAGAGAGTTTCTAAGAGTTTCCTGCAAGAAATTTGGTCATTCGAGCCGGTAGTCTTTTAAGAATTTCATAATAAACTTAGTTAATAAGTTAGAAATTAAATTAGTAAGTAAGTTAGTAAGTAAGTTACTATATAGTGCTGAAAACAAACAATTTTATAAGGAATCTTTAATATTTCATTGAATTACTCTGTGAGCTTCACCCCTTGATCTCATGTCGCCTTTCGAATGTCTTAAAAAACACTTGCTGGCATGAGATTTGGCTAATTTCTCCTTGAGCTGACCAAATGGAATTAATAATAAAATACCTGTTCAATTCACCGATATACCTCATTCGCGGGAAGTGTGTCTGCGACCGTACTCTATGACCCCCGCGCCAGGTTGTTTGCCCCCCTGAGCATGTGTACATAGGATGGAAATAAATCGCGCGCTTCTCCCAATACTTTTAAAGAGTATCAACAGCTCAATAGCCGCGAACATAAAATTTAGCCTTTTGAGTCAGCGTGAAGAACGAATTAAAGTTGAATCGGTTGTTTTGTGTATTTGTGCCGCGCAAGAGTGATAAATGAATGTTTTTAATATTTAATTCCCATATTCATGTTCTTCCACACCTTAACTATCTACATACCAGCCGTGCTTCCTCCGAGATAAATAGAAGCAATTCAATATCTTGAAGGTTTCCCAATCTGCACGAGATGACGATCGAACGTCAATCGGATTGAGCCAAGGTGGATCTTGGCCTCATCTTCTTTCTCTTTTGGTGCCTTCCTTCGCAGATCTTCGCCTAATAGAATATGCGATAAATCTCAAAATCCGGGAGTTTCTTTGAATCACACCAAACAATTTCCCACTCCCTTTAATCATCAATTCAATGCCTCCATACACTCGGGGCCTCATTGGAATGAAGACAACGACGAGAAAATGCAAATCACAGTTTAGTATGTGACAAAACGTGCCTTTTATTTTACCTTTGGTGCTTATGTTTGCGGCATTCTTATCTAAATTGTCGCTCCCCTCCGACACTGGCTCAAAAAATAACTGGATGGCGCGAAAAGAAGATGAACTCACGTGGCATGAAAAATATTTAGATTTATTCCATCCATATATGCAATAACAACCATCCAGAATTGCAGAATCATCTCCCATGCAGGGAATCCCTGAGACTGCATAGAGATTTGAATTAATGGCCTGGATGCAAAGACTCTCAATTTTAAACTCAAATTCATTTCCTTCTCTTTCACAGCTTTTCTTTCTTCTATATCTCCTTTTTTGTGATGTAAATTGTCAGTTTGGTCGTGTCAACATTTAAGGTCCATTACCTAATGGTGCATTTAAAGTAAACACCACGATGCTCTGTTGCTTGTTTCTTCTTATTCTTGTGCGCTATTAAATACCTCCGCGGTGGGTGCGGAAGGCATCATGAGAATTACACTGTATATTCTTACACTGTTAACAAATGAAGGCAATAGAGAATGCGAGTTCGTTCGTAAAATGGAAGGAAAACGCAGACAGTACAAAGTGTACAAATGCTTAATCTGCTTACAATTTGTTTCCTTATATACTAACTTACTTACTAACTTACTGGCTAACTTAATTACTAACTTACTAAGTTTACAATGTAATTCTTAAAAACTACCGGCTCGAATGACCAAATTTCTCGCAAGAAACTCTGGGAAACTCCTTCTCTGCGTCTGCTCTCTTTTGTTTCCGCTTATGAGTGAAGTTGGCTACATTTCTGGAACGTCAAACTGCAAACGTAGAAAAACATCGCCTCCAACAAGTCAAACATATAACGGTTTTTCATGTTATACAACTCTGTTTGAAAAAGCAAGGTTCCCGTCAGAAAATCCTATGGGATTCCCAGAGAATTTCCTTAGGAAGTTTCCTCAGCGGAATAAAAATTGGAAAAACTTAATGTATTTCCATTGAATACCTGTTTAATTTCCACCGATTTGTCACCGTGTTAATATTGATTCAAGCAATATGAGTTTTGTTTTTATATCTTTCCAGCCTTTTGTATTATTTAAATTAAATGACTCTCCCACTCTATTGGTGCTATTGGTCCGCGCACCATCCAGAATTTCTCTTTAATTTTTCCTTGAGCTTGAATCTCTTAAGTGTTGAGTGTGGATGAAAAGAAGGCATCGTGCATGCTTTTATGTATTTATACGAGTTGTAAAATCACAAAATAAACACTTTTGTGGGCGGATATTTTTCAGTTAGGACAGAACACTACGAGAGATCCAATTAAAGACATATCCTAGTGAGAGACTCTCGGAGTGTAATTCATATTTCATTTCAACATAATTAATGTATTAATTTTTTATTTTATCTCTCCACTCGCGCCAGCTCCGAAAATTGTCCCTTCGATGCCTCTGGCTGGCTTTGGTAAAATATATGCAAACTTTAATGGTCACTTGTTGACAGACCCATATAATTTATGTCACCATTCATTGTTGAAGGTGCTTGAGGATGGTTGAGACTGTGAAAGCAGGGGGCAAATCGAAGGCAATTCCTCGATGTCTTCAATGTCACATAACAATTTAGAAATTCTGAATTTTTCATTAGGAAACAATATTTTTATCTCCTCATTTTTTTCACGAAGATGTTCTCTGACCGTAAATGGCATTTTTATTCCATTCCACAGACTCTCTTTCTCTGCCCCTGAATACCAAATTGAGTGTCCCTCCTGTGTGCTTTTGTGTACCACCATCTTCCCAGATAGCCTGACCGAAAAACTTCTTATTTTATATAAATTTTTTTTTCAATGATTGCCGCGTGTTCTTCCACCCCGCGGAGAGGCTTTGCATGATGATTCTTACTCGCTTCCCAATACCAGCCAACATGCTGTGCCTCACCAATTTCTTGACATTGACTCGCAGAGTGGTTACATGGGTCCACCAAAGGGAAAGGAACAAACAAGACACATCATAGCAACGAATTTTTACTCTCTGTGAAATAAAATTATAATAATAATCAGTCCACACGGCACGATATCTTTCACTGGCCGAGCAGGAGCGCGGGTAGATAAATTCCTCAATTTCAACGATGCCTCGAGGAGTTCCACAAGACGAATGCCTTCTTAAGAGCCACGCATCGGGAGAAACAAGGCTGGTGCACCTTGCGCAAATTCGCTTTCACAAAATTGAGAGAATTTGGCTGTTGGCAGAACGTTTTTATTTTGAAAATTTGCAGGAAAACATTTAACTACCCAGTAAAATGATTTCCATTGTGGAAAACATGAGATCTTCAGTATGGAAAGTTCGTTAGACAGTTCCGCGGAATTCTACTCAAAAATCCCACGTCTACCAAGGAATTTTCCCAAGAAAGTCTTTATGAATTTCCAAGGATACTTCCTCACTTGTACATGGAAACTTCCAAATGATTTCCTATGGGATTTCCCTAGGACATATCCCCAAGCTGTCTCCCAAAATCTTTTAAAAGTGTTGAATTTTCAAAAATAACCCAACTCTTTCTTAAAGGCGATTCGCGATTAAAGATGTCACTGAAATCCCTTCAAGCTCTTCTCAAAAATGCTCAACTCTTGATTTTTTTTTACATTAACAGGAATTTTCCAGCTTTAATGCAAGATTTGCAGTGGAATATTCCGTTGTAGTTCCTAAAGGAATTCCCTAGGAAGTTTCCTGCTTTTTCCACTTGGGAGAAATTTTTAACAGGGTAAAAATTATTATTCAAACAATTAATTGGGGCCATATTAAAAAACAACAATTTCCTTAAAATTATTTAAACTTCAAGGATACCTAATTAGATAAGAACTATTCAAATAGAAATGGAAATTTACTTGTTTTCTCAATAAAATGTTTAAATATTTGTAAAAATTTGTTATTTCCTATACAAAATTAACAAAAGTTTTGTAAAAGTGTCTTCATTCATCATTTTTGTCAAAGTTTCTTATTGTCAACAAACATTTTTTTAATTGACTTGAGTTTACATACTTTTTGTAAAACTTCGTTTTTGATTGTTAAATTAACAAATTATTGACAACATTTTGTAATTGTTGTTATTTCTTTACAAAAAAGCTTGTTATTTTGTATAGAAATTAACAAATTTACTTGTATTTTGAAAAAATAAAGCGAAATAACAAACTTTTACAAAAATTTTACAAAACTTAACAACCGTAAACTTAACAATCAGTAATTCGGTAGGTAGTCAATTGCTGTAAGAATAATTTTATCCACGATGTTTTAGAGTTGATTCTACAAAACAGTAAAATTAATCCTATATCTACTCTATATTCGTACCGCTTATCTAATTTTGTAAAGTTTTGTAAAAGTTTGTTATTTCATGAATAGCAAATTTTTTAATAATTGAATGACAATCTATGAGATTATTAAAAAATTTAAAAGTAAGTTTTGTTAATAGTTTGTAAATTTAACAAACATTAACAAAAAGCTCCGTTCTGAGTATTTAAAGCAAATTTAACCTCAATTAGAACCTTTTGATCAATCTTGCGATTTTTCTTTTAGTCAAAAATCCAAATTATAATTAGGAAATTCCGTCTTATTTTGCAATTCTCTTTGGTAAATCACAATGTATCGGGGGATTTTGACACAAAGATGGCACATTTTAAGCAATTTCGCGGTGAAAATTAAAGGGTCAACGCGTGACGATGGTTTTCTCTCCAATTGACACAATTTCAATAAAATTTTATTCTCTTCAAGCAATTCTTACCTATACGAACTAATGCGTATGGTTGCACACTTTAAAGTCTGTTAATGAGATTCACGAAGAAGTTGATGGATTTTCCACTCTCGCCACGCATCACTGTACATCACATCGATCCTCAAGAGTTGATCCACCTTGGGGAGAGTCACCTTGCTCGATTTCAAATAGTGAACCTCTACATAAGATGTTCTCTCTTTTGAATGTTGTCTTTTTTGTTATGTCTCGTCGAGGGAGCATTAGAATATAGTTTGTGGGCAAATGAGAATGTGTGTTACCTCTATGGTAATATTGATGGTATGTGATAATGAAGAAAAAGGCAAGAAGAATAAGGAGCGATAAATTTAAGCGGGTGTGAAATTGGCTTTTTCGATGATTTATTAAATCTAATTTTCTGTAGTGTTTTTGTTGGACTTGATGGGTTTCGTGCATTGATAAATTAGGTGTTCAGACGTGGCTTCTGCTGTGAGGATGACAATAAAGGCAATCGAACTGTGTTGTCTGGCATAAATGAGAGCAAAAGGAACAGCGCACGAATTTTTCTCTTTTCGCTTTATTTGAATAATTAATTTCTCTTGGTGTACAGATAACGATTAGATAAAGCACATGTAAAGTCTCGATTGTCGGACAAAATTGTTTTTAAGCCCATAAAAGGGTCCCAAAAAGGTATTTTTATTAGATTAGATTATTAAACATTAATAAAATATTTAAAAAATACTTTGGCGATTACATTTAGTGGATCTTATATTATAGAAATAACTAAGGGGGAGATAATATGGTCAGAAAGACGTACATCACTTCCAGCAATTCCACATTTTGTAGAAAAGCTCATGAAAGCTCCAATTCGGAAGCTTCCAAGAGTTTTTATTTGATCAATTTTGTTTTCTGTACTAAAACCTGCTAAAGCTTTCAAGAGCTTTCTAAAAAAAACTTTCTAAGAAAACTTTGCGAAGCTTTCTGAAACTTTCTAGAGCTTTCTGGAAAAGCTTTCTAATCAGAAATCTTCTTTAAAAGCTCAATAAAAAAGCTTTCTAAGAAAGGTTTCCAAAGCCTTATGTGAAAGCTCTCAGAATATTTGCAAAAGCTTTCCAGAATTTTCAAAAGCTTAGTGTGAACTTCAGAAGCTCTAAATAAAAAATTATCCGAAAGCTTTACAAATTTTCCAATTTGTTTGTAAATGATCGTAAATTTCTGCAGGACTTCAAAGCTGTTTTAAAAAGCTTTCAGTTAAACGAGTTTACACTTTCAATGTTTATGATTTTCCGAAAGCTACTGAAAGCTTTCCAAAGCTCTTAAAATAATCTGAGTCTCTGAAAGAACTTCCCAAAGCTCGTGATCTTCCTAGGAAGCTTTCAAAATTACTTGACTTATCTTAGCATTTCCATTCCACTTCAAAAAGCTCTCGCGCACTTCCATTCAAATGTACACCACTTCCAGCAATTACACATTTTGTAGAAAAGCTCCAATTTAGAAGCTTTCAAGAGCTTTTATTCTATCAATTTTGTTTTCTATACTAAAACCTGCTAAAGCTTTCAAGAGCTTTCTAAGGAAACTTTCCGAAGCTTTCTGAAACTTTCTAGAGCTTTCTGGAAAAGCTTTCTATTATAATAAGAAATCTTCTTTAAAAGCTCCATAAAAATGCTTTCTAAGAAAGGTTTACAAAGTCTTCTATGGAAGCTTTAATTATATTTGCAAAAGCTTTCTAGAATTTTCAAAAGCTTAGTGTGAACTTCAAAAGCTCTAAATAAAAAATTATCCGAAAGCTTTACAAATTTTCCAATTTTTAAATGCTCGTAAATTTCTTCAGAGCTTTAAAGCACATTTAAAAAACTTTCAGTTAATCGAGCTTACACTTTTCAATGTTTAGAATTTTCCTTAAAAGCTCCTGAAAGTTTTCAAAAGCTCCTAACATAATTTAACTCTCCGGAAGAACTTCCCAAAGCTCTTGATCTTCTTGGGATCTTTTTATTAGCATTTCCATTTCACTTAAAAAAAAGTTCTCGCGCACTTCCGTTCAAATGTACACCACTTCAGTCCATAATATCTTCCCCTTGGAAAAAACTTTTTGTTTATACTCTTTCGCAGTTTCACATTCCATAAGAATAACTTCCCTTCGGCTTCCCAGTTTCGATGGAATTATGGAAATTCGATTTAAATATTGTACATTAAATTTTCTTAAAAATTTTCCTTGTAATTCTTGAAAAGGGACAAAAATACTTAAAAATTAAATATTATTATAATATTTAGTGCCTGTAGATCATCCTCATTCTTCGCTTTCCCTCTGGACTCCTATCCACTCCTGGAGTCCCACTGTCACCCGAAAGCTGCCTCTGGAGGACAGACTGATTCCCAAGACTCGACTGCCTGGGTAGTTGCTTCGAGAAACTGACCGGAACTGAGCATCTCCGTCCCAGGACAGGAGAACTCGAGCTAGACATGGTGAGAATCCGATGAGCCTCATTAGCTCTCATAAGCTCGTAGTTAGTGGCGAAGGAAGTTGCAGGTTGGATGGATTCTATTGTAGAGCGACGATATAGCTTATTAGCTTGCAAGGATCTCCTTTCATTTCTGGCAAAGGAGAAGTGTTGCAGAGAGAAACGTCGCGAGACATCAGGATTGGCTAAGGACCTCTTCCGCTAAAATTAAAATTCATGATCACAATATGTTTGAATTGGAGATTATAACGGTTTTCAATATTTAAAAATTATAATTGTTTAACAATTTTTCACACTTTGCAACTTATAATTTATTTTACACTTTAGGAAGCAATTATTCGATGAAAACTGCCCAGTTTATTTAATTAGTTTCTTCACCCCATATTTCGACATCTCATTAGGACACCTCACATGGTGAAAATGGTCAGATGTTTTTAATGGTTTTTTAATGCCCAAGACACTCCCTATATATCCCAAGTCTCACCTCTTTCAGGTCGTTTGTCATCTCGAAGCACGCCTTCCCCAGTGAGAGGAGAAGCCACAAGATGCAAGAGATGATCACGGGATTTGCTGAATTGGCGTTATTTACATCTTCACTCTTGACCTTCCGCCTCATGCCCAAGGTGGTTCTGCCACTTTGGCTATTTGTGCTCTTATCACCAATCGGGGAGATTTTATTGCCCAGCGCGCTAATTGAATCCACATCCCAGAACTCAGCTCGTCGTAGTGAGAAAATGTACAGCAGATTAGTTTTGTTGATCTCTGTGTCCATCCAGAGACCATTTAGGCCATTTGTCCTGTCTGTCCTTTCAGGAAGTGCCATTTCCACCTGTTTCACCTTCCGCTTCCTGAGGCAAATGGACACGAGACTCAGTATGAGAATGATACAGATGAGGAGCACCTTGCGTTGAGCCCACATTTGGGTGATTTGGAGACGCCAGGGATTGAATCGATGAACACTGTTGCAGGAAAAAATGCCACAAAACGTCACTCACTGCTCGACAGGATCTGTGCTCAAAGCGCACTCGCTCTCTCTCTGTTCCTCTCTCTCTGGGCTTTTCTGTTGACCCCTTTGAAAGTGCCGAATGTTTTGGTGGCATTAGGTCTGGTAATCGCCTGAATGCCGGCAAAATTTCTGGCTCTTCTCCAGATCTTTATCATTCCCTCTCTGTTTCTCCTTCACTCTCTCTTTTGCATGCAGTTGCGCAATGGGCTATTTAATAACATTCCACCTACGACTCTCTTCTGGCGCTCTCACAGGTCAGGGGCTCGTCATTTTGGTGGAAAAGTACAACAATTTGTTTCCTTATATACTAACTTACTGAGTAACTTACAGGCTAACTTACTTGCTAACTTATTAACTAAGTTTACAATGCAATTCTTAAAAGACTTCCGACTCGAATTACCAAATTTCTTACCGGAAACTCAGGCAAACTCCTTCTCTGCGTATTCTGCACTTTTGTTTCTGCTGATGAGTGAAGTTGGCAGCATTCCTGAAACGTCAAACTGCGAACGTAGAAAAACATCGCCACCAACAATTCAAACACCCAACGAACTTTTATGTTATTTTACAACATCAAAACTCTGTATAAATTCTTTTCCCACGTTATACCCCTAGTTCGTGCATTTCCCATCACTGTAATTTAATAAAACTCGCCCAGGGCTGAACTGGAATTGTGCTCGAGTTCAGTTACCTTCCCATCAGACGATGTTGATGGTAAATTCACTCCTGGTGAGTGCGATTGGACATTCGGTTGTGGTGATCCATACTCTGCGCCGTCCGCTCATCTCGATTTCGTCACCGTTTATGACTCGGTGGAAGCGGGAGTGGGTCGACTTGGAGGCACCAGTAAAGCGGAAAGCTTCACAGGCGTGCAGTCGCAGTTGAGCTGTGGTGGATTATTTGTCGTGTGGCCAAAAATGTTCAAAACAAATGGATTACATTATAATGAGAAAAAGAGGAGCAACGGACATGGATTCAAGGATTTCAGTGAGAGGGAAGTGGGGACCTTCATTGAGGAGCCCTTCCTCAAACCACGAGTCACAGAACAGAGCCTAGCGGGTGTTCTCTTCCTCATCACCGTATTGATTCTCATTGGGAAATTGACCTTCATGTTAAGTGAGTATATCTCTGCAGCTATTTTTATCGCACTTGTCCAAAACAGCCAGCCAGCAGCGAAAAATCAATTTCCACGATTGATCAGTCACAAGGTAGAATTTGCCAGAATTTCACCGTGAATATTTCCAATTTACAAGTTCAATTATTCTGTATTCTTTGGGCTGACGGGTCGTGTTTGAGGGTAAACAAATCGATTTTATGCGGTAACAGAGGAAAGAGCACGAAAAGTGTGGAAAGTGAAAGTTTTGTTGTTGTCGTTTTTCTTTGCATGAAATAAGGGGGAACACTTTGCTGATTGCATGATGATCATCAAGCCCTATAAGTGTTGGAAAATTATATTTGCAAGAGGATAAGTGCTAAGTGGTCTAAGTAAAGAAATTATTTGGGTAAAAAAATGTTTTGTGACGTAATATTTGTGATTAGATAAGAAGCTATTGAGTATTGAGGAAATATCTATTAATATCAAATGGATTCAGCTGATTAATTATTGTAAACATATACAGAGATTTCCTTTTGAATTGTAATATCTAATTTTAGACATTCATTTGGGTTGAAATACAGATAAACAAATGCCTAATCTGCTAACATTTTGTTTCCGTATTTACTAACTAACTGACTAACTTTCTTACTTATTCGCTAACTTACTAAATGCAATTCTTAAAAGGCTGAATCGGTTCGAATGACCAACCTTCTTGCAAGACTCACCTCTTCTGCATAATCCTAACTTTTGTTTCCGCTTATAAGTGAAGTTGGAAGCATTCTTTAAACGTCAAACTATGAACGTAGAAAAACATCGCCTCGAATAATAAGCTATTCGATTAAATATAATCGTTAAAATGAATGTCAATTTAAAATTTAACGTATAAGAAGGGCGAAGGGCGAGAAGGGCATCGTTCACAAAAATTTATTCAAAAGCAGAAAACGGTTTGATCATAAAACTATCGCTCAGAAGTTCTATTTTCTACATGACTAGTAAATAAATTCCATACGTTGTAACGATTAGCCAATGTTTATGCATCATCTGTTCTATTTTTACGTCCCTAAATATTTCTCTCTGCAAATGCCTCAAAATAACAATTCATTAATTTTGCTTCAAAATTCCCCTCTAATAAAAGAAATCCTCCTGGATTTCGCTGCAGGTGTCAAATGATAATGAATTGCGTTTAAAATTTTTATCTCGTGCAGAATGAAGTCATCGCGTTAATTGAAAATAGCACAAGGCGCGTCACTCGGTCTCAAGTACACCGAAAAAATGTTTATTTACTTGTACAGAGTCATCCGTTGAATCTGCTCTTCAGTGGAGGCAGCTGGTGAGAAGAATGTGGACGGATCCGGTGTCTAGGAGAGAGTTTATGACTTTTTCCTGGGAGGAGGGCTTCCGGGGGCAATTTCTCATATGGCCTCTCATCTGTGGCTTCGCTGTGTTTTTCTTCACGTGGCTTATCATTTATTTCGATAGCAGAGTTCCAGGGGTTGATCCTCCAATGCCATTTGGAAAGGTCACAAAATCGAGAAGATATTTTTCAGAGTAAATCCTAATAAATATTTACTGGTTATCGCAGTTTTTAAAAGACTTTCTCTTTGCAGAAATACCACGAAATGGCCTTTGGCGTACAAGACGAGCGTTATAGCGGGTCTACTTGCCTTTTCAGTCATCCTGGTCAGTCCAAAATTGTAAAAAAAAATCTCTGGCACTTATTAAGTTAACTTATAAGACTTGTTGTCTCCATCGGGTATTAGAACATTATGTTAAGAATTCTGAATTAAGTGAATAATTCCATTTATTTATTTCGCTTTTTGCCTAATTTATTTCTCATATTATTTTTTTAAATTAAGCTAACGAATTTAAAGTTCCCACGGCTTTGTTTCTATATTTATTTTCTACTCACATTGAATTAATTATGTTGTGTTAATTGTGAAGAGCATCACTTTCTAAATTAAATTATTATATTTCTTAGATTAAGACACTTTGTAGAAATTCTAAAGTGCCTTTTCATCTTGAGAAGGCAAATATTAGCTTATAGATCAGTTGAATAACTAAAGAAAGGAAGTCAAGCTATTGTCAAGGGGGAAACAACTGGCCAAAATCACATGTCTTAGATTCAATATTCACAAAATATTCATAAATTTATATGGGAAGACAAAAATATTCGAATATTTTCAAAAATAGTCGCAATATTCATAGATTATTGGGTATATTCGGAATATTCATAGAATAATGGAAATATTCGCAATATTTACCAATTTTTAAAAACATTCAAATTACCACCACATTACTAGTAATGAGTTTGTAAAGTCTCCTATAGGTCTTCTAAGACAATAATTATGAATACCTATATGGATGATTTTCCCAGACTTTTTTTTTAAAGCAAAAGAGCAAAGCAAGGGGCAGTTATTATGATCAGAAGTGGTGTACATTTGAATGGAAGTACGTGTAAGAATTGGAGTGGAAGTGCTAAGATAACCAAGGGAGAAACAACTGGCCAAAATCACATGTCTTAGATTCAATATTCACAAAATATTCATAAATTTATATGGGAAGACAAAAATATTCGAATATTTTC